>JACVVK020000120.1:230000-250000 GCA_018292915.2 Batillaria attramentaria | reverse complement strand
ACCATCCACCCTCAATACCAACCAGACGGGCCCACCCCCCTCCCTGGATGACGCAACGACAATCCCCCCATCGCAGGAGTCCATCATATTGGCTGACGTCACTACTGAAGATCTCGCTAATGAGATCACGTCGCCTGAGCGGGTCGCCCCATCTGTAAACAATAACACGACCGTTAGCATTGCTGACCCCAGTGATTCCTGCCCAGCTAAGGTCACAGCTCCACCGACTACACCCCGCTCTTTGTCATCTCTGTTTGCCCTGTCACAGGCAGCCTTATCCCAAACCCCTGCTCCACAGTTCGTGGGAATAATGCTGCAGCAGCTCGTCCTCTCTACTACTACTATTAATGCTCTCAAAGAGGAACTACAGGCTGTCCGCACGGAACTGTCACTCGTCAAATCTGAGTGTGCCGACCTTAAACAATCTCACACCCAGCTAGAGAGCCAAGTTCGCGATACTGAGGTACGAGCAAGGAACGAAGTGAAAGCTTCGGAGCGCTCGCTCAAGGAGTTCCTAGAGACATCACACAAGACTCTGTCTGATGACTACGCTGCTGTCAATACATGCGTGAACCAACTTACTACGTGCAAGGACAGTCAGATGGGGAAGTTACACGACCTCAAGAAACAAGTTGACACGCTTCTTAACCTTCCACCCTTGAAAACCTGCGACGAAGTTTCCCCTCTCCACCCGTCCAAGTCTCTCCTACTGCCCAGTAACCCAGCTAGTGGCCCCACTTCCCTCAGCAAGAATCCACCACAATCCACCTCCCTCAGCAAGAGTCCGCCACAACCTAATGAACCCCTCACGCCCAAATCCAAACCCAAAACCCCAGTCTCTCCCAAACAGCCCGCACAGCCCCAACATAACACCCAGTCCCCTATCTCGACCAGCAATAAGTACGCCCCGCTCCCGCTAGATGACGAAGGGGGAGAAACCCATGCTGCGACAGATATCAATGCACCTGGAAATCGGTGTGACGTAAGAACTGGAAACCCCAGCGAGAACAACAACATGCGCTCATCTACTTCTCCTGCTGATGTCCTGTCCAAGCAAGCGATTCGCTCTGACACAACAGCTGTGCTAATCGGCGACTCTTGCCTCCGCTATGTTGACGTTCGCAAAATGGCCTTCTCCTCCAACACTCACTATCAAAAAATCTGCGTATCCGGGATGCGTGTCGGTGACCTGACGGGGTGGCTGGACAAACAATCGCCACAGCCCCACGTCCGGCAGGTCACACTCCATGTGGGCGTCAACTCGGCTAAAGAGGACACAGTCAGTGTGTGGTCTTGGTCTGCCCTTCTAAACATAACCAGAAAGGTTTTCCCCAAGGCCACGGTTCACGCCTCGTCCATCATCCCAGCCTACGCCAACCATCCCACTAACAAAGCCATCTCTGCCTCAAATCAACACCTCAAGACGGCGTGTCAGCGGACTAGGGCACTTTTCATAGATAACACGTCGTCCTTCATCACGCAAAACGGCGCCCCGAAGCAAGCTTGTTACATCAGAGGCGACCCGTTCCACCCAAGTAAAGACGGCGTGATCAAGCTGGCACTCAACCTCAAGTATGCAGGCTCTGACATCACGCCCCGCCCCCGACGCCAGCATGACACCTTCCATGCTTCCCACTCAGCCAAGTCGGGTTCTGGGCGAAGTGCCCCGTCCCATTACCACCCAGAGCGAGCTAATCATCATCATGAATACCACGACTCTCCGCCGATTAGCAATGTGGCGTTCTCAGGTTCTGACCACCGGCCATTCACTGCACACGAGGAAAAGGAAAGACTGGCCCAACATTCCTACAACACTCGTGGCTCCACATCTGTACACCATCATCCGGGACCACACAGAGGATACCCCACCCACTTCCAGCCCTCCCTCCACGACCTACATAGTCAAGCCCCATCCCGTGCAGACAAACAGTATTTTGACTATATGCACGGACATCGTGAGGTGTATGATAGGCCTGCAACCAGTCAGTCAGATCTTACATCTGACCTGGAATCAGAACGTATTGTGCGCCTTGCAGTTGACCGCATACTGAAGTCTCTGTCACGTTACTAGCACACACACACACACACACACACACACACACACACACACACACACAGACAGATTTGCATTTTGAAGACTATAGGTGTTGTCGACCGGATTTTATGTTCTGAAAGACATTGTGCTGAGTGCTCCGCGGTTATAGTAATTTGATATCTGTTACTACTGTGTTTTGTGTAGCGATCACTCTCGGAACTGGACAGTGCAACAGTCACTCTGACGTGTTATATAATAATTATCTGCGCGCTCACGCCGGCGCTGCACGCCGTGTCGGTCGGTGCGTGTAACAGCTGTTCTTGATCAGACTGAAAAGTTGTGTCTGCAGTCCTTCAGCCTTCCGCAAGTCACTCCACTTGAACTAATCGGCTTTACCCGGGACTTCCTCGCTATCGCGATTGGCTTATAGTGACACTTCGCGAGTTTTATTTCTCACTCTGTAACTTGTACTCTCTGCCCACTAGTCGCTTCTATTTTACGTGTTTTTCATTCTATTTCCTTGACACTGCTTCCTCGTTTGGTGTCTTTTGATATTTTTATATAATGTCGCAAACACATCATTTACATATTGGCCATCTAAATATTTTTCATCTGTATAACAAAGTCCCCGATCTCTGTGTACTTTTGAATCAGCCCAGTCCTTTTCACTTGTTTGGCCTCACCGAGTCTCGACTAAATGCTAACATAAGTGATCATTCTATTTCTGTTAAGGATTTTTCTGTCTACCGTCGCGATTCAGAACATCCCGGTCATACAGGTATAACAGTTTACGTTCATGATTCTATTGGAAATGTTACCCGCAGGCGGAAAGACCTTGAGTCAAAAACGGTGGAAAGTGTCTGGGTTGACATAAAGGCCAACAAGTCGGCACCCCTATTGGTCGGTTTTGTTTACAGAAATCCTTCTTCACCCCTTCAGTGGTATGATGATTTTACTACGATGCTCGATAAAGCAAAATCTTGTAGTTCTGACATCTTATTACTGGGAGACTTTAATATCAATATGTTCACACCAAACCCAGCATGGGATTGTACTACCTCTCTATTCGGTCTAAAACAATTGATTAACACAGCCACCAGAGTATCTCCCACTTCCTCTACGCTAATCGACCACATATACACAACCAACAAGGCTAGAGTAGTTGGTACACATGTACCCCAGGTTGGTATCAGTGATCATTACCCAGTATGTTGTAGCTGGGCCTTGAAAGCGGACCATCCACTTAGAAAACATCAACATACCACAATCAGATTCAGATCATTAAAACACTTTAATAAAGATGCCTTTTTAGCAGATCTCAGTAGCGTATCCTTTAACACGGTCTATAACTTTACAGATCCTACTGACTCATTGTCAGAATGGTATAGATTGTTTCTCAGTGTTCTGGATAGACATGCTCCGTTTCGAGAGAAAAGGGTTAAAACTGCGCAGCCCCCAACATGGTTAAATAATGATATAAGAGAGGCTATGTGTGTAAGAGACGAACTTAAAAGAAGCAAAGATTTCACAGCATACCGCAAACAAAGAAACCGGGTAAAATATTTAGTACGCGAAGCACAAAAATCCCATTTCCAACGCCTCATGAATGATAAGTCAGATGTTGTGTCGGTATGGCGAGCTCTAAATGCATTCACAAAACCAAGACAAAACCAACCATGCACAGACATCACAGCCGACACTTTCAATAGCCATTTTCTTTCAGCAGCAGGCACGCTTCTGCAAAGTAGTTCCTCGGGTACACCCCGTCTTTCTGATAACCTCATAAAATACTGTCGCGAAAAACTTGAGCCCTCTGTGTCATTTTCGATTCCTCCTTTAACAGTGTTTGATGTAGGGAAAAGTATTTCACAAATGAAAAATAAACGGACATCTGGCGATGATGGTATAAGTAGTACTGTTCTAAAACTATCTCTCCCATATATAGTGGAATCATTAACATACATTTACAATTTGTCCGTTGAGCAAGGGGAATTCCCGGCCGGCCTGAAGGTTGCAAAAGTCATCCCCCTTCCTAAAACAAGAGACTTAACAGACCCCAACAAATTTCGACCTATTTCTCTTTTGTCAGTCCTTTCTAAACCTTTTGAAAAACACATCCATAAACAAGCGCAGGCTTTCCTTGAAGAACACAGTCTTCTCCACACATTACAGTCAGGTTTCCGTCCGAAGCACTCCTGTCATTCAGCATTGGTTCATCTGACTGACAGGTGGCTCAGTGCCATAAACAATTCTAAAATGACAGGAGCTGTCTTCCTGGACCTGAGCAAGGCTTTTGACCTAGTAAACCATAAACTTCTCCTAGAAAAGTTGTCAGCTTATCATTTTTGTGATAAAACAGTCGCCTTCTTTGAATCTTACCTGGAACGACGAACTCAGTATGTTTATTTAAATGGCAAAAAATCATCAAAAGGTGAAATAGAGCATGGGGTACCCCAAGGATCCATACTTGGACCTTTATTATTTTCTATATTTATAAACGACTTGCCGTTACATATCACTCAACCCAACGCCACTTGTAGCCTTTTTGCTGATGATGCAACGATTGATATTTCGGATTCAAATGTGAAATCCATCAACCAATCTTTACAACAAAGCCTACACGATGTTTCCAACTGGTGCAACAATAACTGTATGATCCCTAATCCGTCTAAAACTAAATGCATGTTAATTACCACAAGACAGAAACACCAACTGAATCCGCCCCCATTACAACTTTGCCTTGGCTCTCATCATATCGAACAAGTTCATGTACACCGTGTGCTGGGGATCACAGTAGATGATCAGCTAAGCTGGCAAGCGCATATAAATAATACGTGCAAAGTGTTGTCCAAAAATCTGTTTCTACTATCCAAACTTAAATACTTTACCGATGAACCCACAAGAAAACTATTTTACAATGCACATATTCAGCCACACATAGACTACGCGTCCACCGTTTGGGACGGCTGTAGTGAGGCAAACTTTAAAAGAATAAATTCGCTCCACAGAAGAGCGATTAAACTGATTATAGACAAAAGCATGTGCTCACTTAGCACCGATGACAAATTTAAATCGTTGGGTATCCTGCCCCTGCGAAAACAACTCAGACTTAACAAAATGATACTGATGCAAAAAATAAAACTGTCAAAAAACCCCGCATATCTCGCAAGTCTATTCAAGCACTCTCAAGTGCCGTACCGAACACTGAGAAACGATTTCGTGGTGCCGAAGCCTCGTATAGATATTTTCAAAACCTCCCTCTCTTACTCAGGGGCACACGCATGGAATACACTTCCAAAAGACATCAAATCAGCACCCTCGCTTAGATTATTCAAGACCAAACTAATAAAACATCTGGTGGACAGCTCGTAATGGGCTTGACAATACATCTACTCTGTAGGATTTTGTAGTTCGGGCAAAAAAAAAAAAAAAAAAAATCCCAATACTTATTCACATCACGCGTGTTTTTTTTTTTTTTGTTGTTTTTTTTTGTTGTTGTTGTTGTTGTTGTTGTTTTTTTTTTTGTTTTTTTTTTTCTTTTTTCTTTAAACTGTAAAAACATCGCCTCAAGATTTGTTTGCATTGCTCACCTATCACATCCTTTGTTCCCCCCCCCCCCTTTTTATTTTATTTTTTTATTTTTCTTCTTAGTATTGCTTGATTTATGTATGTAGTAGCATGGTCGTGTGTGTGTGTGTGTATCATTGTGTATGCTCTACCTAGTTAGAGCTTACTTTGCTTACTTTATATATCAGTAGCCTAGCAAGGACAAGATGTAAGACAGGTCTGCGTACCTAATCTTTTATCCTTGTAAAATAAAGTTTCGTTCGTTCGTTCGTTCGTTCGTTCTCTCTCTCTCTCTGGGGAGCCAGGGTGGCCGAATGGTAGAGCGTTGGACTTTCAATGCTTGGGTCGAGAGTTCGAATCCCGGCTGGGGCCAAATATTTGTGCTGGCCTTTTTCTCGTTGCCCCGTCTTTGATATCACCCTTATGTGGTGGAAAACACCTAAACTCCTAAACACCCACCCACCCATTCTCTCTCTCTGCTTCTCTCTCTCCCTTCTTCCCCCACCCGGCCCTACCCCCAGTCACGTGGCTAATCGGTCGAGGTCGTAGAGGATCTAGTGTCATTGGTAGAACTTGGTGAGGGGAGAACCGGCAACAATAACAACAAAACAGACAAAATAAAATGAAGTTTGGAGAAACAACTTTGTAGGACGGGGCCGTTCCTCCTTGTTTTAAGTTTCTGAGAACTTCTATACGATTTTAGACTTATGCATATCGTACATGTGATTCTCGTCGTAAACCTTGGGTGTAGTGTTCAGTGCACTACGTTAGTGCAGTGCGTATTAATCTTGGGTGTAGTGTTCAGTGCACTACGTTAATGCAGTGCGTATTAATCTTGGGTGTAGTGTTCAGTGCACTACGTTAATGCAGTGCGTATTAATCTTGGGTGTAGTGTTCAGTGCACTACGTTAGTGCAGTGCGTATTAATCTTGGGTGTAGTGTTCAGTGCACTACGTTAGTGCAGTGCGTATTAATCTTGGGTGCAGTGTTCAGTGCACTACGTTAGTGCAGTGCGTATTAATCTTGGGTGCAGTGTTCAGTGCACTACGTTAGTGCAGTGCGTATTAATCTTGGGTGCAGTGTTCAGTGCACTACGTTAGTGCAGTGCGTATTAATCTTGGGTGTAGTGTTCAGTGCACTGCGTTAGTGCAGTGCGAATCTTCAAGCATGAAGTCGTTTATCTCTCAACCGGTCTAAACCAGTCCAGCCAGACAGCATCGATAGCGTTAACACACCGTTGTTTGTCTGAAGTGAGAGCACAAAGTTTGCACTAACGTACATTGACACACTGTCTCTAATTCCGCATCGACGTGCACGCATGGCGTAGGCTAGAGCTGATAGACTTTATCTTTGCACTATTCATGCATTTTAGAAAAACAAAGGGTACACACACACACACACACACACACACACACACACACACACACACACACACACACACACCAGTGATAACTATCCTTTATTTTACGAAGGAAATTACAAATAGTATTAAAAGAAACATTTCATACCTTGCCGAGCTAACAGTCCGTAAAGAAAGAAAACAGAAATATTCACAACTTACGGGGACAGAGGGTGGGGTGGGTGGGTGTTTGCGTCCTTTCCCACCACATACGGGTGATATCAAAAGACGAGGCAACGATGAAAAAGCCAGCATAAATATTTGGCCCCAGCCGGGTTCAGGGACAGAGGCATAACATCATCAGACATATTATAATTATGACAGTATACCTGACGATTATAAATAACAAAACTACACCAGTATGTAATATACAAGTGTGGTAGTATTACCTTGAGATAAGCTATCGTTCAAATTTACCTTATGCCATCTCTCTCTCTCTCTCTCTCGCTCACACACACACACACACACACACACACACACACACACACACACACACACACCGACGGAGAAGCAAGAGACAGAAAAAAAGACAACAACAACAAACAAACAAACAAACAAACAAACAAACAAAAAAAACACAACACAAAACAAACAACAAAAACAAAACAAGACAAGTCAGTCTGTTTACACTTGGCCACCTCCAGACGGGTGCATACTCATATTTGGATTTCTCTGGGAGCAGTCATCAAAACTTTAAAATAATACTAGCACCAAAAACACTGTCCGCCATCGTGCCTAAGCCCTGTGTTGCACCATCCACCCGAAGGACTTTGTGATATGGACGGCGTGCGTATTATCTCCTCACATGACTTGTATTTTTTATGACTTCACGTATCTCCAACACCAAACCACAACCGAGTCACACGACGATCATGGTTCAAGATTCAAAGATTTTATGACTTTCTTCCCGTTTGGGGTATGGAGAAATATCCCAAATATAAAGAACGTGATAATAAAGTATAACAATGTACAAAACACAGCTAACAAAAACACAACAAAACCAAAAAAGCACTTCAATATCAATCTTAGATACATACACACATAACACCATCATCCCATCATGTACATCATTTGGCTTTTACAGACAAATTAGACGAGTTTACTGTTTCCAATGAACTTGGCAAGAATTCATATTGCTTTCTTTGATGTGTCGAGTGACATGACTCTACAAAAATTGAAAGACGAAACTGATCTGCGAAATCCTGCGCAGAACCATTCGCCAGTGATGTTTTCCGTCCAGTGTGCTTTATCACAAACGTCGTACAATGTGTGTCGTTGTTACGCCTCCTGCTATCAGCTGATGTTAGTGTTTTATCTGTTCGTGTGACTGGCACATGAGAATCAAAGTACAACTAGTCATGGCTACTTTGGGTTGAGGAGAGGGCGTTGGTGGGTTGAGAGGTTGTGTGTGTGTGTGCGTGTGTGTGTGTGTGTGTGTGTGTGTGTGTGTGTGTGTGTGTGTGTGTGTGTGTGTGTGTGTGAAGCCCAGCGAATCCTTTATTGTAATGTCAGAGTAGCGCTATACAAAAAAACATTTATTGTTATCACTATTTAGGCCCAAGGCATATGTGGGCGAACTTGCCCCGGCCTCCGGGCGGACTTGCCCCATGTCGGGGTAAGTCCGCCCTGTGGAGGGTAGGTCAGCTCACAGACAAATTTGAGTACTTTTTTATGGCAGTCTTCCCATTTTTTTACTACACAATGTAGGCAAGATATTTGCGCTTAATTTAAACCAGTAATTGATCCTCGAGCGTTAATGGTACGTTCTCCAGGTCGCTCAGACTGCGAAGTGGAGCGAACTAGCCCCGGTCTCCCTTACCAATCGTCCACAGTACAGAGGCTGGAGGCTGTCGACAAGTTACACACGGTGCACGTTGGATTTTTACATTCCGCCAAACGATGAGCTGATCGCACCTGTTAGAATGTTCATTTCTTATCTCATTCTGTTTTTCTATAAAAGTAAACAACAACAGCAGGAACAACAACAACAATGATAGGAACAACAACGACAGCAACAACAACACCAGGAACAACACCAAGAACAACAACAACGTGAGGAAAAACAATAACAAAACAACAACAGGAACAAAAGCAGCAACAGAAACAACAACAACAGAAACATCAACCAACACAACAACAAAACCTTTGAAACTCCAACTTCAGCAGAGTACAACATACAACAAATGAAGTCGTTCTATTGTCACTTTATTACCAGTTAATCATGCAATGCACAACTTTCCTTCGGGAACACAATCACCAAGCGATGACTCACACCAGCGTGTTTGATACGTTCAGCCGAGTGCATGAAAAAAATATCAGAGCGTTAGCCTAATTTACTTTTCAGAAATGAATGAAACTATATAATTATATAACGTTATATACGACATAGTAAGAAAACGTGTGCAAAAAAATTCATTTAGTTTATTTGACCGTTGTGCTGTGTAAGGCTGATTACTCTGCAGATTGCACAATAGCAACTGGCAAATTAATCACGACATAGTCAGGCATTTCATACTGTGGGTAGTGCACGGGAAATGTTCAACTAGAGAGGCAGAAGCCTGCTTGTTAAACAAGTCAGCCAAAAATTAACACATGTCTTTTTGCAATCACCACCAGTACCATACTCTCGTATACATTTACATATTCAGTTCAGTTCATTTGTATTGTCTAGGCCGTCGGTTAGTCACAAACAAGCATATACGAATACATAAATCTATGCCATGAACATATAAAAATGAAAATTGAAACACGATCTAGACAGCGAGACATTTCTTCTTGTCTCTGACATCATTCTCATTGTATCGTTCTGAACATGGTGGTTCACACTGGCAACTTGTCTACTGAGTTTGACACGCTGACATCTATTTACACCATATAATGATTTGCAATGCATGTGCCTACCTACAGCCGTACTTTACGGAGAGAGAGAGAGAAAGAGAGAGAGAGAGACAGACAGACAGACAGACAGACACAGACAGAGAGAGAGAATTTTATTTTATTTTCCAAGGATAAAAAGACATAGGTATGAAGAACGATCTTTTATCTTGTCCTTGTTAAACTAGGAAAACTACACTACAAAGAAATCACACGCACAGATACATATATCTACATGGAATTCGATCATAACCAATGCAATACAAAAGAAGCATAGTGATAAGAACGGGTAGAACGGGCAAAATAATCAACGTAAATTCATAAACATTTTGTTTGTCGGTGTGAAAGCCTGACGTTACCATAATTATATAGTGTGCAATATGAACTTAGTAAAACAATAGAGAGGTAAAATGGGTGAACATCACAAGATTTGGGAAGAATCGTTATGGGTGATATAGTTAGGGTTTATTCGGCCTTGTCACAGTCTGGTGGCTATGGTTCAGCAAATGCTTGTGCAGCCGGGCCTTGATAGAATTAACAGACGTGACAGATTTTAGATTTTTGGGGAAGCAGATTCCATTCCCTTGCGCGAGCGTAAGACAGGCTGAACGTGAATACTCGTACTTTATGTCTATTCGCGGCCGGAGAACAATCACATCGTTCCTCAGTGTCTCGTATTGCCAGGTCTGGAGATGTAGTTAAAGAGATTAGTAAGGTACGACGGTGACTTGGATAGTGTGATCTTTCGCATGAGCAGGCATTTCTTATAAAGTGATGTGTTCTTAGCCGTACCATGTCTAATGATCGAAGCTTATCGTCGTCCGTATTTACTGGGGGGTCAGTCGTGCACGCGAGAGAGAGAGAGGGAGGGGGGGGGGGAGAGAGCGAATCGCTGATACAAGAGACAACAATCGGAGCGAAACAAACTAGGCTACTAATGTAGTTATTCACAGGAGGAAATCAGTGGTCATAGTAGGGTGGGGTGGTTTAAATTCCTTTTCCACCATTAAGGGTGATATCAAAGGCGGGACAACGGGAAATAGGCCAGCACAATATTTGGCCCCGGCCGGGATTCGAACTCACAACCAGAGCATTGAGAGTCCAACGCTCTGCATCTCGGCTATCCTGTCTCCATCTGTGGTCATAGTAATGGACTGTGATCTACTATCAAGCGCGGAGACGAATCTTCATCTCGGCACGTTTAAAAGATCTGTCGTCATGATTCCACCAGAACCAATATAAGTAATTCAGGCCTCTGTCGTTGCTGTTGTGTGTGTAAAGACCGTTGAGGTTAGAATACATGCAGGCGTTATACCACCACGCTCCATGATACTCTGACGCACAGTTTCCACTATAGGCGTCATTGTCGTGGTCATAGGTACTGAACGGGTGATTATTCGAGACAATCATGCTGTCACCTGAAAGGCACATATAGTTGTGAACACAGAGAAGTTCTTTTCACACACACACACACACACTCACTCTCTCTCACACACACACACACACACACACACACACACACACACACACACACACACACACACTTGCACACAACTTACAAATTTGTATGACCAGATTATGGAGAACGCCGACAAAACTCACTCAATGCATTATACGAATGACACTCTGAATGATCTGAATGTAAATGTCCTCAATACAGAGGTGTTGTAAGTGTATAGTCTATACTGTTGTCCTGAAAACATTTTGTCCTCTTATCCGACTCATATTTAATCTCACCAGCATTCCCGTGATAACCACTAATGTGGAGGGTGTATTTCCGATAGGCTCCGTCAATCCGAAAGTTGTCGTACACGGCGTAGATTTGTGTTCCATTGAAGTCCTGTAAGTCCACCCTCAGACTGTAGTTGCCGCTGTTGGTCAGGCGGTAAATGTTGGACAGGCCTTCAAAATACAAAGTTGTCTACCTCAGAATACATGTATACAGAACACACACACACACACACACACACACACACACACACACACACACACACACGCACACACGCGCGCACGCATGCACGCACACGGGCGCGCGCGCGCGAGAGAGAGAGAGAGACAGAGTATTTCTCGGGAGTTTACTTTATCGTTTATTTTCTCTGCTCTTCCTGAAATATACATAAGATATACTAAGTGATTTACCGAGCCAAAACTCTCCTGTCAGATCGCCAAATCCTTGTTCGTATTCATCCCAGCCACGATAAAAGTTCACGGACCCGTCTTTCCGCCGTTGTATCACCTGGACCAGAAAAGCAGAATCAAATGTTGTTTTTAGGTTTCAGTTTCTGGGAATCCGGTTGGAACAGGGAATGTCAAATAATGATGGCGCACACAGGCAGTTTAGATGAGAATTTAGAAATACGATGTGAGAACAATCATTACGCGTACCCCCCCCCCCCCCCCCCGGCTCCTCTCCCGTGTGTTTGCAACATCTGCTCGTTTTTACACACGTACGGTCCAGCCTCCATGATCCGTGTCCTGGTCACAGTAGACTCCGACAGAAGTACCGGTACCGGTGAGGTAGAGTGTATGAATGCCGCTGGTCTGGTCATACTGACGAACGTCCTGGCAGCTAAACGGCTGGTGCACTGGTAAAGTAAAAATAAAGTTAGCCGAAGTGCACCACCCCGACAAACAAAAACCTCCGTCTGACCTACAGCAGTTTCTTTTCAGTTTTTCAGAACGATCGGGATGGGGGGTGAGGTGGGTGTGTGTTTGGGAGTTTAACTCTTTTTTTCAACCACGTATGAGTGATATCAAAGACGGAGCAACGAGAAAAAGAGGCCGGTACAAATATCTGGCCCCAGCCGGGAATCGAACTCACGACCCGAGCACTGACGATCGGGATGCTTACGGTGACAAAAGCATGATATCATTAAGACACGTGCAGTTAGTTAGTTAGTTAGTTAGGGCTTAAAGCGGCGCAAAAAAATTAAGACATGTGCAAATACTTGTGCTGACTGGCTTAGCTAAAATAGATGCCAAAACGTACGTGTTCTGAGCCCTGAGAGGGCCAGGGTCTCGACGGTTCTGAGACATCACGTGGCACGCAGCTTCCAAACAAAGACAAAACAGCTCTAGCTTCGTATCTTAGGACCTCACTGACGCAGTACTAGTAATACTGTCTGTTCCAAACACTCTTGTAACACTCGTTTGGCTGTTGATACGATTTGCTGACCCAACTACAATACCGCAAAACCATTGAAATGATTACTTACAGGAGTCAAGGATTACTTGGCTGCCAAGAAGTCCCGAGAATTGTGATTGCAGGGCCATCAGTTGTCCTTCGAGCGCCGCTGTGTTGTTTTCGTTTTCATTTTGCTGCTGCCTCAATTCCGACTTCAGATCTGCATTCTCATTCTGCAGTGCCACCAGTTGCCCCTCGAGGACCGAAAGACGAGTTTCCATGCCATCAACACGGATGCTTGCGCCGTTGTGTAAGAGCGACTGAGCTGGCAAACACATTGCTGATGGTGTTTGTTCCAAGCGACAAGAATATTCTCCGGTTGCAACAGGGTTGCCGACGACCAGGATGTAGTTGCCGGCATTGTCGTAGTAAGAACTTGACACCGTCACGTTATCAGGGGTCTGAAAAAAGTGCAACAAAAAAAAACAACTGTTCCTCCGTTGCATTACACAAGGGTATCCGTAAGATTCCTAAATTTTATAGGATGCAAAATGTTGGTCTCCTACTATCCCGGCGGTTCTCCACGAAAGCATGAGAACCTTACGAAAGTAGCACGGTGATGAAAACCACCCACAACGCCTCCGAGCGATTAGAAGGCCGTAAATCGGCCCCTGATTCACTCTTTCGTCCTGGGAAATCCAGACAGCGTAGTGCCTTTCATTCGTGCCGACTGCTGTAGAGGTCAGCATGTTCACCTCCTTTCATCCAAACCGGTTCCTCTAGTAGTCAGAGTAAACTGAATTTGATAATCCTGAAGCTGATGTCACAAGGGAGTGGTTTTAGGTCAAACAAACAGCGAAAATAGCGGAGTTTTTTTCCTTTTCCTCGTGTGACATGCGGCACAACATGCCTTTGTCCTATATTGTTTTTCCCTTTTCCTCGTGTGACATGCGGTACAGCATGCCTTTGTCCTATATTGTTTTTTTTTTCCTTTTCCTCGTGTGACATGCGGTACAACATGCCTTTGTCCTATATTGTTTTTTCCTTTTCCTCGTGTGACATGCGGTACAGCATGCCTTTGTCCTATTTGTCCTATTGTTTTTTTTTTCTTTTTCTCGTGTGACATACGGTACAGCATGCCTTTGTCCTATGTTGTTTTTATTTTTTTTCCTTTTCCTCGTGTGACATGCGGTACAGCATGCCCTTGTCCTATATTTTTTCCCCTTTTTCTCGTGTGACATGTGGTACAGCATGCCTTTGTCCTAAATTGTTTTTTTTTTCCTTTTCCTCGTGAAGCATGCGGTACAACATACCTTTGTCCTATTTTCCCCCCCGGAGCGTGTTTTGAATTGTTTTCCATGTTTGTTCGGGGAAAAACAGTCTCCCGTGTGTTATGAGCCTGACAGTCAGAAATTAAAAAAAAAGTTGTCGTTACAGGGGCAGTGCTGGCATATGGAACTAGACAGGGACAGAAGATACGGTGGGATTGGGAAACTCAGAAGCGTGTACAGTTCTCATGGGACGTGCAACGGGCAGATTCAGTAGGTGGCCTCGCCCCAGGAAAACAGGAATGAGAAGCATGTACGCTCTTAGAACCGCAGGAATGAAAGGAGAAGAGGGTCTGACTGACTAGACTCGGATCGTACTACTCGGAATGAAGAGGAAGCGTATAGCGTTGAATCCGCGAACCCACATGACCTACCGTCCACAGTACAGAGACTGGAGGCTGCCCAAGGTTGGAGAACGTACCACAGGACAGCATGACGTGCCACTCTCCTGTTACGTTGTCCTGTACTGCGCTAGGCATGAGCTGCACGTGCAAGTGACCGCTGCTTGAGGCTGGAGCACCTGTTACGTACACGTCCCGTGACCGATTGAGCATCAATTTATTTTGATTCTTTTAAGAACATTTAAAGATAGATATGGTGTTGCTGGGCAATATACAAAGTTTTGCAGAATTTGGTTTCCCTATGACGCATTACTCCAATGAAACCTGGCGTATGACACGTTAAGGCACTGAATCCTCTCTCTCTCTCTCCTTTTATGTGCGCAGTTGCAAGCCAGCAAAGCTGTGTGTACGTATGAGGGTATGAACGAGTGTGATATAGATATATTTATATATATGTGTGTATGTGTACTATGCCAGGTGTCAATTTTGTGTCTGCTATCTCTTCCTGTATGTATATATATGTAAAATGAGAAAAAAAAAGAAGAAAAAATATCTCTCACACACACACACACACACACACACACACACACACACACACACACACACACATTTCAAGCATTAGATGACATTGCGCCGTGTTTGCGAAATAATTTATATTTAGACATTTGTTTGCGCCTAGATGTTGTAATGTACTTCGACATCATGTTCAGTGGGTTGCCAAGGAAACAAACATGTCAACAGACATGAAACGGAAAGTAATATTTAAAAACTAGAGGAGCAAAGCCTCCTTGGCTCACTTGTGAGATGGGTCAAGGTCATTCAAAAGAGTATGTTTCTAAAGCTCTTATCACTAGCTTTCACGAAATAAGGTGTCTTGTGTTCATAGTTCCTAAGAAAACAGCAAATGGCAACATAACAGTTTTCCCAGGACAGCTTCTATGACCTTGACCTTGGGTCAAGGTCATTCAAATGAGATCTGTAAGTGAAGAGCTTATCAGTGACTATCATTATGCCAAATTTGATAACTCTAATTTTTGTAGTTTCTGTGCAAATGGTAATGTAAAATTTCACAACAGACAGCTGTAATGACCTTGACCTTGAGTCAGGGTCACTCAAATGGGTATGTCTGCATAGGTCTCTTTGCTGCCTATCATTGTGCCTTGCTGCTGTTTGTTGTTTCCAAGGAAATGCTAACGTTAAAGTCTCCACAAAACATCTTGAATGGCCTTGACCTTGACCCAAGGAAATTGAATACAAGTATGCCAGTACAGGTTATGCCAGTACAGGTTTTGTCAATGTCTATCATGCCATGCAAAGTTTGATGCCTCTGGTACCACTACATTCTGAGAAAATGGCAATTTTAAATTTCCAATTACACATCTTTGACGACCTTGACCTTCAGTCAAGGTCATTCAAAATGGTAAGTCTTGAAAGGTCTTGCTGCTGTTTATCAGCTTGCCAGGTTTGGTGCTTCTGTTGTTTATTGTTTCTGAGAAAATGCCAATGTTAAGGTTTTGGAAGGTTTTCCGCAAAACAGCTTGTATGGCCTTGACCTTGATTCAAAGTCACCTAATACAGGTATGTCAGTAAATGTGTCGTCAATGTCTATCATCATGCAAAGTTTGATGTCTCTGGCTTTTCTAGATTCTGAGAAAATGCCAATGTAAAATTTCCAAACAGACAGCTTTAGTGACCCTGACCTTAGGTCAAGGTCAGTCATTATGGTATGTTTTGAAAGGTCGTATGGCTGTCTATCAGCTTGCCAAGTTTGGTGCCTCTGCTGTTCATTGTTTCTGAGAAAATGCCAATGTTAAGGTTTTGGAAGGTTTTCCGCAAAACAGCTTGTATGGCCTTGACCTTGATTCAAAGTCACTTAATACAGGTATGTCAGTAAAGGTGTTGTCAATATCCATCGCCATGCTAAGTTTGATGTCTCTGGCTATTCTAAATTCTGAGAAAATGTCAATGTAAAATTTCCAAACAGACAGCTTTAGTGACCTTGACCTTGGGTCAAGGTCAATCATTATAGTATGTTTTGAAAGGTCTTATGGCTTTCTATCAGCTTGCCAAGTTTGGTGCCTCTGCTGTTTATTGTTTCTGAGAAAATGCCAATGTTAAGGTTTTGGAAGGTTTTCCGCAAAACAGCTTGTATGGCCTTGACCTTGATTCAAAGTCACTTAATACAGGTATGTCAGTAAAGGTGTTGTCAATATCCATCGCCATGCTAAGTTTGATGTCTCTGGCTATTCTAAATTCTGAGAAAATGCCAATGTAAAATTTCCAAACAGACAGCTTTAGTGACCTTGACCTTGGGTCAAGGTCAATCAATATAGTATGTTGTGAAAGGTCTTATGGCTGTCTATCAGCTTGCCAAGTTTGGTGCCTCTGCTGCTCATAGTTTCTGAGAAAATGCCAGTGTTAAGGTTTACTGCGGACACACAGACAGACAGACAGACAGACAGACAGACAGACAGACAGACAGACACACAGACAGACGACGGAGGGTTATTACATAGACTCACTTTGTTACACAAGTGAGCCAAAAAATGGTACGACTATAGTGGCAGCTCGGGTAGATCGAGTTCAGTCGTCAATCAGCCTAGAAATCTCGACATCAGCGAGTTTATGGGGCATTAACTTTTCACCTACATGACTGTTGGAATATGACAGGCCGACTGAGAGACTGACTTACTTGATACCTCTAAGATGACTCTCTGTGAATACATGACGACAGAGCCATGAAGGTTGATGTTGACGTTCAAGATGTAGGTGCCGCTGTCTTCCTGTGTCACGTGCATCAGCTCTAGTCCTGCGTTAGGCACGAACTGCACGTGCTGTTGTTTTGCCGTTGGTGACAGCAAGAAATTGCCCCGAATGTGACTAGCAATCACCTCCTCGGCCTGACCTAAAAATCAAGTTTGCTGGTTGTTATCGGGTTTAACGTCCTTCTCCTCCACATTAGGAAATAATGGTCCTTCTCCACCACGTACGGGAAAATGAAAAAACAACAACAAAACAAAACAAAACAAAAAACCCAAAATCAAACAAACAAACAAACAAAAAACAGAAACAAACAACAACAAACAAAATAAAAACAACAAGAAACAACACCAACCAACCAGCTATCCAACCAAGCAACAGCAACTACATCAATAACAATAGCACAAATGTTTGTCTCCCACTCGGTGTAGCAATTGTACTCCCACGAGAGATTTACTCCTAGTAAAAATATTGTAGGAAATGCCCACTGCGGAGTGGAAACCTCATACGACAGAACTGAGAAGTACTCCCAAACCGCAGGAGTACCTCTGCCGTACGAGATTTTATTCCGGAGTATGAATTCATACATTTACTATATTTTCATCCCGGGATGGTTGGGAAGGGGGGGGGGGAGTGTTTAACGTCCTTTTCCACCACATGTGGGTGATATCAAAGACGGGGCAACGAGGAAAAGGCCAGCACAAATATATGGCCCCAGCCGGGATTCGAACTGGCGACCCGAGCACTGAAAGTCCAACGCTCTACCATTCGGCTATCCCAGCTCCCCTTTTCATCACGGGGGGAATTTTTTGGAGAGTAAGTTTGTCTCATGACACCGGGATTCAAACCCACTACACGAGTATCAACAGCAAAACTAAGACTAAAAACGTTTGAAATTAAAAAAAAAAAAAAATCAACAATAACAACCAACCAAAGACACAAACAATTGTTGTTTCCCTTCAGCAACGACAAATCATGTGACGTAAACGCCATTCAATTTCGCACAGCGATTGGCGAAATACAAATGAGCTTGTCTGCTTCGAAAAGGATTACCCTCTCTCTCTCTCTCTCTGTGTGTGTGTGTGTGTGTGTGTGTGTGTGTGTGTGTGTGTGTGTGTTTAACATTATACCGTTCTGCATGACCGATCTCTGTGTCCTTTCAAATGCAGACGTGTGTGTTTCGACGACGAAATAATTTCACATATTATATGTGTGCATGAAAAAAAGAAAAACAGAATTTTAAAAAAAACTACCTGAGTATTTTTTGCTGGTAAAGTAAAGCGTACAGTAGACACTAAGTGTATTCCTGTATATCTCTAAAAAGATATTGTTTTATCTGTGCCGCATATATATGTAGATAACCTTTGACGTAGGCATAATTTGACCCTGATTATGCATACTGTATGATTGTTGGAAGCCTTTGCGTCGCCCTACAAATCTTCAGTCAACATCGTCACCATCAGAGGCTGAGTATCGGCCATTATCTGCCCCTATACCATCACGTCAGGGCAGTTACTAGTCATTGTGCCCCTTTCCTGTGACCAGGATGTGACTTCCCCGATCTCTCATGGGTTTGCCATAACTAGTCAGTTATCAGACAGGTCCAGAAACTGACTGGTCTGCTTATAGCCACTTCATTCCAAAGCGAACAGGTTAATCATCATTATAAATAATACAGTTTGTACGTCTTCTAACTGGGTACTTTGACCGTTAGTTTCAGGCAAAACGGGAGAAAACGCAATCATTTTCGTCTTCGTTACCTTCAGCCTGATAGAGCCACTCAACGTCAATGGCATGTTCGGCTGCCTCCGTTTCGAATTTCCATGGCAACGTCACATTGTCCCCAGTACAAGCGTGCACGGTGGCATTGGCCGGAAGGTCAAGGTCGGATGTCCACTTGAGTGCGCTGGTCACTTAATTGGGAAACAAACGGATTACGGGGATAGATTTTCTAGATTGAGGCAGGTTTTATATATGATCAAGATGATGAAAATGATCAAAATGGTCACAGTGATCAAGAGCCAGTATAGAAGAAAAAGTCATGCATAGTCAAAGATAGTACTATTCAAAGGCTTAGACTAAACTTTCCTGAGGGGATTTGCTTTGCCTAGCGAGGACACAGGGTGTAATTAAGATGGTTGCTAGTGTGTCCGGTGCTACTCAGCTTCGAAAGTTCGGCGGTGATTACTCTGACGCGAAGCTTGAAGTATGAGCATGTACAAATCTTGCAACTGTACGTAGTTGCGTGTTCGTCAGTCTGACCGTTGGAAACACTTTGTGCTACTCAAATTTGAAAATGCAAACACCGGAAAAGTTTGTTTGGAAACACTCTGTCCTGGCTGTGCTACTTTTGACACTTTCGAAGAGTAGTGTCTCTCTCTTTCATATTGCTCATGGTTTCATAGTTCGAACATTGTAATTATGCCAAAACTTTTACAGTTGAAAAATAAAGATTATTGTCAATGCCATACTCTCTCCCTCTCTCTCTCTCTCTCACACACACACACACACACACACACACACACACACACACACACACACACACACACACACACATTGATACTTACTCTGA
>JACVVK020000120.1:210000-227500 GCA_018292915.2 Batillaria attramentaria | reverse complement strand
TAGGTAAATATTACGCCTTTAAACGCCAGAAAGCCACTTTTTTTGAAAAGGGCGATAACTCGCAAATCATGTGTGCAATCGTACCTGGATCGGGCCTTCTATTCAACAATCTTGATTCATTTAGAAACCCCAAATTTGAAATCGATCGGTTTAGTATTTTCGGAGAAATAGGCATCTGAACTGGGTTCACATGCAATGTCAACTCAGGCTCGGTTTACATGAAAACTATAAGAGCGACCATTTTCTAGTAGTGAGTCAATTCAGAGTCCGTATTCAAGCTATCTACTGCCAAACAATTGAGTGATTTAAATAAATATTACGCCTGTACACGAAAGACAACCAACTTGTCTCAAAAGGGCGATAACTCCCAAATCACTTAAGCAATCATCACACGCTTGAATCGTCTAATGTAACATTTTGATAAATTTGGATACCCCAAATTTGAAGCCATTCGGTTAAGTATCTTCGAAGAAACGGGCCCGGACACAATTCACACACGCACACACGCACACACGCACACACACACGCACACACATCCGCACAGACGGCACTCACTGAGGAGGAGAACTGCGTTCGGAACACCATACGCGTCAGCATCGATGACGCAAGTTTTCTTACGTCATTGTCAGAGTTACACTTGCATAATCGTCTCTGCGGGAGATCGGCAGTGACGTGCGTTTGTACCACAGATGCTTGCCTATGAACGTGGAAATTTTAGCCCGTCCTATTATGTTGTTTCCATTACTATGGAAACAACATAAAAACGGGTATAACGGGCAAAATAATCAACGTAAATTCATAGACATTTTGTTTATCACTGTAAATGCCTGACGATAGTATAATTATTTATTGTGCAATATAAACTTAATAAAACTGTAGAGAGCTAAAATGAGTGAATATCGCACGATTTGGAGAAGAAATCATTATGGGTGATATAGTCAGGGTTTATTCGGCCTGGTCTGGTGGCTATGGTTCAGCAAATGCTTGTGCAGCCGGGCCTTGATAGAATTAACAGACGTGACAGATTTGAGAGAGAGAGAGAGAGAGAGAGAGAGAGGGTGTGGGTGTGAGCGGATTGCCTATACAAGAGACAACAATCGGGGCGAAACAAACTAGGTTACTAATGTAGTTGCTCACAGAAGGAAATCTGTGGTCATAGTAGGGTGTGGTGGTTTTAATTCCTTTTCCACCATGTAAGGGTGATATTAAAGGCGGGACAACGGGAAATAGGCCAGCACAATATTTGGCCCCGGCCGGGATTCGAACTCACGACCAGAGCATTGAGAGTCCAACGCTCTGCATCTCGGCTATCCCGTCTCCCTCTGTGGCCATAGTAATTTAATGGACTGTGATCTACTATCAAGCGCGGAGACGAATCTTCATCTCGGCACGTTTAAAAGATCTGGTGTCATGATTCCACTCGTACCAACCAACGTATTTCCAGCCTCTATCGTTGCTGTTGTGTGTGTAAAGGCCGTTGAGGTTAGAGCCCATGCAGTAGTTATACCACCACGCTCCATGATGAGATGACGCACAGTTTGCACTTCCGGCGTCATTGTCGTGGTCATAGGTACTGAACGGGTGATTATTCGAGACGTAGCTACCACTAGTAGTACCACTAGTCATGCTGTCACCTGAAAGGCACACACACACACACACACACACACACACACACACACACACACACACACACACACACACACACACACACACACATTTGCACACAACTTACAAATTTGTATGATCAAATTATGGAGAACTTCGACAAAACTCACTCAGTGCATTATACGAATGACACTCTGAATGTAAATGTCCTCAATACAGAGGTGTTATAGGTGTATAGTCTATACTGTTGTCCTGAAAACATTTTGTCCTCTTATCCAACTCATATTTAATCTCACTAGCATTCCCGTGATAGACACTAATGTGGAGGGTGTATTTCTGATCAGCTCCGTCAATCCGAAAGTTGTCGTACACGGCGTAGATTTGTGTTCCATTGAAGTCCTGTAAGTCCACCCTCAGACTGTAGTTGCCGCTGTTGGTCAGGCGGTAAATGTTGGACAGACCTTCACAATACAAAGTTGTCTACCTCAGAATACATGTATACAGAACACACACACACACACACACACACACACACACACACACACACACACACACACACACACACACACACACACACACACTGTTACCTGTAATTTGTAACAGGAGTTTACTTTTTAGTGGGTTTTTAAACTTGCATTCTTTCATGAAATGAACATAGACAAGACAATGTACTTACCGAGCCAAAACTCTCCTGTCAGATCGCCAAACCCTCGTTCGTATTCATGCCATCCACGATAAAAGTCTACCGACCCGTCTTTCCGCCGTTGTATCACCTGCCCCAGAATTAATTATTAAATTTAGTCATTGGTGGATAATCTCTCTCTCTCTCTCTCTCTCTCTCTCTCTCTCTCTCTCTCTCTCTCTCTTTCGCGTCTCTTTAACACCTTCACTACACCGTAGAAGACCGCGAGGAACAATCTGGCAAAACCCCGCATAGATCTTTTTAAGTCTAGCTTTTTGGCTCACTTGTGTAACAAAGTGAGTCTATGTAATAGCCCTCCGTCGTCTTTGTGTGTGTGTGTGTGTGTGTGTGTGTGTGTGTGTGTGTGTGTGTGTGTGTGTGTGTGTGTGTGTGTGTGTGTGTGTGTGTGTGTGTGTGTGTGCGTGTCTGTCTGTCTGTGTGTCCACAGTAAACCTTAACATTGGCTTTTTCTCAGAATCTACAAACAGCAGAGGCACCAAACTTGGCCTGCTGACAGCCATGAGACCTTTCAAAACATACCATATTGATTTACCTTGACCCAAGGTCAAGGCCACTAAAGCTGTATGTTTGCTAGATTTCATTGGCATTTTCTCAGAATCTAGAAAAGCCAGAGACGTCAAACTTTGCATGATGATAGACATTGACAACACCTTTACTGACATATCTGTATTCAGTGACTTTGAGTCAAGGTCAAGGCCATAAAAGCTCTTTAGCGGAAACCTTCCAAAACCTTAATATTGGCATTTTGTCAGAAACAATGAATAGCAGAGACACCTAACTTGGCATGCTGATAGACAGCCGTAAGACCTTTCAAATCATACCATATTGACTGACCTTGATCCAAGGTCAAGGTCACCAAAGCTGTCTGTTTGGAAATTTTACATTGGCATTTTCTCAGAATCCAGAAAAGCCAGAGACATCAAACTTTGCAGGATGATGGACATTGACAACAACTTTACTGGCATACCTGTAATCAGTGTCTTTGAGTCAAGGTCAAGGCCATACAAGCTGTTTGCGGAAATGCTTCCAAACCCTTAACATTGGCATTTTCTCAGAAACAATAAATGGTAGAAGCATCAAACCTGGTTTGCTGATAGACAGCAGTAAGACCTTCCAAGACATACCGTTTGAATGACCTTGACTGAAGGTCAAGGTCACTAAATCTGTCTCACTGGAAATTTACAATTGCCATTTTCTCAAAATCTAGGGACACCAGAGGCATCAAACTTTGCATGATGATAGACATTGACGAAACGTGTACTGGCATACTTGTATTCAATTTCCTTGAGTCAAGGTCAAGGCCACTCAAATTGTTTTGCAGAGACCTTAACGTTAGCATTTTCTTGGAAACAACAAATAGCAGAGGCACCAAACAAGGCACAATGATAGGCAGCAATGAGACCTATGCAGACATAGCCTTTTGAATGACCTTGACTCTGTCTGTTGTGAAATTTTACATTACCATTTGTACAGAAGCTGCAAAAACTAGAGCTATCAAACATGGCATAAAGATAGTCATTGATAAGCTCTTTACTAACAGATCTCATTTGAATGACCTTGACCCAAAGTCAAGGTGATACAAGCTGTCCTTGGACAATTGTTATGTTGCCATTAACCATTTTTTCAGGAACTATGAACACAAGAGACATCTTACTTCAGGACAGACAGTGATAGCTTTACAAACATACTCTTTTGAATGACCTTGACCCATCTCACAAGTGAGCCAAGGAGGCTTTGCCCCTCTAGTTGTATTCTGGAGCCTGCATGTGGAATTGACTTCCGACACACATTATTTCAGCTCCAACCATGAACACCTTCCGCATGAACAGGTCCGCTTATTTACGCATTTGTCCCTGTCATAAACTCTCTAATAACTGTCAAGATTTTTCTAACAGTTTTCCTTTATATTCTTCCTTTATTGTCATCTCTTCATTACGAGTTATGTATGTTGTACTACATGTATTAGTCTATGGTGTGTAATTTTGAATTTTGAAATGTGCTTTGCCTTGTTGGCTCACTTGTGTAACAAAGTGAGTCTATGTAATAACCCTCCGTCGTGTGTATGTGTGTGTGTGTGTGTGTGTGTGTGTGTGTGTGTGTGTGTGTCCGCAGTAAACCTTAACATTGGCCGTTTTTTTTTTTTTTCTATTCTTTTTTTTCTTTTTTTTTTGAGCCTCAGTTGCATGCAGGATGCATCAGACTTTTGTTTTGTTTTGTTTTATTTTATTTTTTGTTTTGTTTTGTCGAGCATCCTCTCTTCATTGGCTCCTTTTTATCCCCAACAGTACTTAGTTCATGAATATTTTTTCCTTCTTTCTTTTACAAACATGAGTGTGTTATTGTCGTACCCGCTGCTTGTGGTAACGACAGACAGCAAAATAGCAGTTGTTACAATTACATTAAAGGGAAAGATGTCGTGTACACTAGGACTGTACATACACAGTTCACCCAACACGTTAACCAACAGATGCTCTGTGTGTGTGTGTGTGTGTGTGTGTATGTGTGTGTGTGTGTGTGTGTGTGTGTGTGTGTGTGTGTGTGTGTGTGTGTGTGTGAGAGAGAGAGAGAGAGAGAGAGAGAGAGATGGCCGTGTGTGTGTGTGTGTGTGTGTGTGTGTGTGTGTGTGTGTGTGTGTGTGTGTGTGAGAGAGAGAGAGAGAGAGAGAGAGATGGCCGGGCAGACCGGCAGTCAGACACATATGCAGAGATATCTGATACAATCATGTGAAAAGCAATTACGTCACGTGTCTAATTCTCAGTTCAGTTTCAAACAGTGTTTTTAAGTCAGTACGGGTTCCATATTTATACTTGCTGATGGACAACTTTGCTACTAGAATAAAGAGGTTAACGATCGAGCAAGTATAATCTCTTACATTGTGAGGTCTATAGCCGAATAAAATGTCGGTTTCAGTCAGAATAACGTTTTCCCCTGTAAGTTTGTAAATGTGATCTATTACGGATGACCATAACGGTTTTACTTTGACACAATGCCAGAAAAAGTGTTCCATAAAATCTGTAACATTACAGTGTTCACATTTATCATTTGTTCGTACTCCCATCTTGGACAGTAGGATTGCCGTTGGGTAGATGTTATGCAGTATTTTCCAGTGGAGGAGCCTAAGCCTTTGTTCTTTAGTTGTATGTGTTGCGACTAGCCAGTGTTCTTGGTTGATCGTTAAACCATATTTGTTTTGCCAGAAGTTCGAAGCACATGGGGTGGGTGTCTTATTTTCTGTAATTTTTTGGCGGAACCATTTTGGTGATGGATTCTTTGGTAGAGATGTGTTTTCCTGAGTGTTGGTTGTGTTTACGGGGAGCATCATGCGTGCTCGAAGTGCCGTGGTTACTGCGCCGTATTCAAACATTCGGGTTGGGCCACGCCCTACTATAGTGCATATTTCATTAAAGGATAGAAAATGGCCGTCTTTGTAAATGTCTTTCACATAAATTAAAGAGGCTCTAATCCAACTTTTTATGAACAGGGGTTGTTTTTTATATCTGATTGTGTCATTATTCCATACACATTCATTTTCCAGGGTTTTCCTTTCTTTCACTATTGAATTTTTATTATCCAACCAGCTTTTTAGTACCTCCCCCCAAAAGACGGATTTTATCAAATGCGCGCCTTTAAATTCCTTTGAGGAGACATTTGCATGGAAACAAATGAAACCAGGGCCTATTCTACTCAGTGCTAAGCTAGGAATTACTTTCCATTTTAGGTCATCTTTGGTTTGCGTTTTCCAGGCCCAGGAAAGGAGGAAAGATGTTTGCATGTCAGCAACGTTAATCATTGCCAGTCCTCCTCTTTCTGGGGAACCACACATAACTGTACGTTTGATTTTTTCAAATGCTCGTGTATTGGTGAATTTCTTCTTCCACAGGAATCTGAACAGAGTTGAATTGGCTTTAGACAAAATATGTGTTGGGGCCACCAGGGCTTGCATAGGGTAAACTAACATTGGCCGTTTCTCAGAATCTACATATAGCAGAGGCACCAAATCTGGCATGCTGATAGACAGCCATAAGACCTTTCAAAACATACGATATTGATTGACCTTGACCCAATGTCAAGGCCACTAAAGATGTCTGTTTGGAAATATTACATTGGCAATTTCTTAGAATCTGGGAAAGCCAGAGACATCAAACTTTGCACGGTGGTAGACATTGACAATACCTTTACTGACATACCTGTATTCAGTGACTTTGTGTCAAGGTCAAGGCCGTACAAGCTGTTTTGCGGAAAACCTTCCAAAACCTTAACATTGGCATTTTCTCAGAAACAATGAACAGCAGAGGCACCAAACTTGGTTTGCTGATAGACAGCCATAAGACCTTTTAAAACATATCAAATTGATTGACCTTGACCCAAGGTCAAGGTCACTATAGCTGTCTGTTTGGGAATTTTGCATTGGCATTTTTTTCAGAATCTAAAAAACCAAGAGACATCAAACTTTGCATGATTAAAGAATTTGACAACACCTTTACAGACATGCCTGTATTCAGTGACTTTGAGTCAAAGTCAAGGCCATACAAGCTGTTTGCAGAAAAGCTTCCAAAACCTTAACATTGGCATTTTCTCAGAAACAATAAACAGCAGAAGCACCAAACCTGGCTTGCTGATAGACAGCAGTAAGACCTCCCAATGCATACCATTTGAATGACCTTGACTGAAGGTCATTAAAGCTGTCTCATTGGAAATTTAAAATTGCCATTTTCTCAGAATCTAGGGGTACTAGACGCATCAAACTTTGCATGGTGATAGATATTGACACAACCTGTACTGGCATGCTTGTACTCAATTTCATTGAGTCAAGGTCAAGGCCATTCAAGATGTCTTGCGGAAACTTTAACGTTAGCATTTTCCTGGAAACAACAAACGGCAGAGGCACCAAACAAGGCACAAATGATAGACAGAAATGAGACCTATGAGACCATGACTCAAGGTCAAGGTCATTACAGCTGTCTGTTGTGAAATTTTACATTACCATTTGTACAGAAACTACAAAACTAGAGCTATCAAACTTGGCATAATGATTGTCATTGATAAGCTCTTACAGATCTCATTCGAATGACCTTGACCCAAGGTCAAGGTCATAGAAGCTGTCCTGGGAAAACTGTTACATTGCCATTTTCCATTTTCTTAGGAACTATGAACACAAGGGACACCTTACTGCAGGATAGATAGTTATAAAAGAGTTTAACAAACATACTCTTTTGAATGACCTTGACCCATCTCACAAGTGAGCCAAGGAGGCTTTGCTCCTCTAGTTTTTATATTACTCATTATGAGTTCACGTTATTACTGTAGCAATTGTTAGTAGTTTAGCAAGTGTGTGTGTGTGTGTGTGTGTGTGTGTGTGTGTGCGCGTGTGTGTGTGTGCGTGTGTGCGTGTGCGTGTGTGTGTGTGTGTGTGTGTGTGTGTGTGTGTGTGTGTAGAGTAGCAAGGACAAGATGTAAGACAGACCTAATCTTCTATCCTCGGAAAATAAAGTGTCATTGTCATTGTCATTGTCATTCTCCCTCTCCCTCTCTCTCTCTCTCTCTCACACACACACACACACACACACACACACACACACACACACACACACACGTACGGTCCAGCCTCCTTGATCGGTGTCCTGATCACAGTAGACTCTGAGAGAAGCACCGAAAGATGAGAGGTAGAGCGTATGGATATCGCTTGTCTGGTCGTATCGAAGAACGCTCTGGCAACTTGACGGTTGGACCACTTTAAAGAGAAATAAAGTCAGCCGAGGCGCCCGAGAGACAGGGTGGGTGGGGGTGGAGTGGGGGTGGGTGTTTGGGAGTTTTACGTCGTTTTCCACCACGTATGGGCGATATCACAGACGGGGCAAAAGGCGAAAAGCCTGGTCAGCACAGATATTTGGCCGAAGCCGTGATTGCACGAGAGAGAGAGAGAGAGAGAGAGAGAGAGAGAGAGAGAGACAGACAGACAGACAGACAGACAGACAGACAGACAGACAGAATCAATGAAAGTTTTATATATACATGTGCATATATACAGAACTGGAAAATTACTCCTCAGAATGGAAGACTTAAAAATTAGAAGGGACTCGGGAGTCATAGTAACCCAAGCCAGTCTCTCTCTCTCTCTCTCTCTCTCTCTCTCTCTCTCTCTCTCTATATATATATATATATATATATAGAGAGAGAGAGAGAGAGAGAGAGAGAGAGAGAGACACACACACACACACACACACACACACACACACACACACACACACACACAGACGACAGATACTGACGAGGTAACTAACTGATGTAAATCTTGGACTTTGTTTCTCGCTTGACAGGGGACGTAGCTCAGTTAGTCGGGCTGGGATTTTTTTTTTCTCTTGAAGAAATCAAATTAAATTCATGTACTTGCTTACGGTGCCCGTCCGACCTCGTGTACACACACGCGCATATACATCATGTGTGCAAGTTAAAGGCCTCCATTTCAAACGGGAGATGCCGTGGAATGGAAAAATCAGAAACACACGCATGCATCTAGGGAATACGTTGGAATATGTTTTCATGTTTAAAAGACTTTATAGAGAAAGACTTTGGTTTGGGGCGGTCGGTGGTTTAGTGGTTAAGACTTAAGTCACCAGGTTTGAGTCCCACTCGGGGCGATGAATTTTTCTTTCTCGTATGTGGCACCGTTCATGCGGGCCGACCGTCGGGAGTTCTTTCCGGGTACTCCGGCTTCCTCCCCCTCTGCTTTGGAAATGTTCAGCCCATAAAATTAAAAAAATAAATGATATTCTAAAATTCCGACACTTAAATTGTTGAGCTGGCCCTTCGCACCACGTGATTGTAATGTATTCATGTCCAATGTGTGAGAGAATGCGTGTGATTCGCTTGAGCGTGAGTGTTGGGTTTGGCTCGAGGCGTTTTGAGCCAAATATTTGTGATAAAGCGCCTATATTAATGCGCCTATCATTATCATATTATTATATTAGCCGCGAAATAGTCTTTGTTGTCTGCCTCAAATAACTATAACTAACTAATTGACTAACCAACATGACACCACCACCACCACCACCACCACCACCACCAACAACAACAACAACAACAACAATAACGACAACAACTTCATTGATTAACTAAACCAGGTAGTCCTTAGAATCTCATCCTTTACCACAACATACTTACACATGTCCATGACTGACTCGTTACGAATATAGTTAATAAGGAGTTGTCCCTCCAGAACAGCAGTCTTGTTCTCATTGGCAGTTCGCTGCTGGTCAAGCTCCGACTTCATGGCTGTCAGTTGTCCTTCCAGAACAGCAGTTTTGTTCTCGTTTTCTTTTCGCAATTCGCCGAGCTCCGATTTCAGTTCTGCAGGCGTAAGGAGACAAATTGAGCGTGGGGTCATGTTTGGTGTTTATTTGACAAACCCTTTCTGGTGAGTGTGCTAGTTTGTAGTGACTGTTTGTTGTCATGAAAAAGCGTGATATTCGTAATTTTTCTTATTTTGTAGGGCAAAGTGCATGCCAGGGGGCAGCAACAAGAGGCTTGTTGCGCACAAGAGAGGCAAAGGTGACACGAGCGGATTTGGATGAACCGGCTTTCTGGCCCAAACATAAAGAAGACTGGCAGTCAGACCTGAGCGTCATTTTTTTAAAAACTCCTATCAGGTGCGTGCCCTTGAATGGCCTGTGCATAGTAATTTGTCTTATAAACTTAAGCATTTTTAGGGGGTGGCTATGATACCTGAGACTAGTAGGGACTATAGGCATTTTCAGGCCTTGTGCATTTGTATTCACTGACCTGCATTCTCATTCTGCAGTGCCACCAGTTGCCCCTCGAGGACAGAAAGACGAGTTTCCACGCCATCAACATGGATGCTTGCGCAGTGCTGATGGTGTTTGTTCCAAGAGGCAAGAATATTCTCCCGTTGCAACAGGGTTGTCGACGATCAGGATGTAGTTGCCGGCATTGTCGTAGTAAGAACTTGACACCGTCACATTATCAGGGGTCTGAAAATAAACGAACGGACAATTAGTGTTCCTCTGCTGTGGTTATAACGGCTATTTGTAAGATTTCTATTTTAAATAAAAAGTTTTGTAGTATTCCAGATCCTCTGTTCATCAAATATTTCGATCCAGGAATCTTACGTTACAAATAGTATGACTATAGGAACTACCTCAAAACAGCATATAATATGTAAATTCATATTTATACAAAACACATATACACAAGAAGCAAGTAGCATCCATCTGGCACTAGAAGGCTGTCCTAGTATAGTCTGGCGCAACTGTAGTACTAGCACGAGTTACTACCCTGAAGATCTTTGAGGTCGAGGCGTTGCAGCGGAAGAAGGCTACACAACGTAGAAAGAGCAACTGCCCGGCAAAATGTTATGCGATTACTTTTAATTCACAATAGTAACAAAGGCGTCGCTAAAGCCAAAAACGTGTGCATATATAATTCGGAAAATGGAGCTTTGTTTAATCTGTGACCTACCGTCCACAGTACAGAGACTGGAGGCTGCCCAAGACTGGAGAACGTACCACAGGACAGCATGACGTGCCATTCTCCTGTTACGTTGTCCTGTACTGCACGCGGCACGAGATGCACGTGCAACTGACCGTCGCTGGTAGCTGGAGCACCTGTGACGTATACTCGGGTGAGTAATTATATATGCAGCTTGTTTCAACTTGACCAAGCCTTTTCAACGAGCCTATTTCCGGTTTACTAGGCTTCACAAAAGATTTGGGACAGTGCACATGTACGATCGAAATAGTCCATCTAAATGATATGTTCGTATAGCTCTGAATACAACACTACGTCTATTGGCAGAGTCAGAGTATTGAATTTTAAAACTGCATTTGATGTGGTGTCCCGTCCCCAGAAAACAACAACAACAACAACAAACAAACAAACAAACAAACAAAACAGTAGACAGTAGATAGGTCGGAAGACGTGCATCTGAACATTACAATAAAGCTAAGACTACTGATAGACAGAGTGACTGATTGACATACTTGACACCTCCAGAACAACTCTCTGTGAATATATGACGGCAGAGCCATGAAGGTTCGTGTTGACGTTCAAGATGTAGGCGCCGCTGTCTTGCCGTGTCACGTGCATCATCTCTAGTCCTGCGTTAGGCACGAACTGCACGTGCTGCTGTTTTGCCGTTGGTGCCAGAAAGAAATTGCCCCGAACGTAAGTAGCAATCAGCTCCTCGGCTTGACCTAAATAAACCAAATAAGAGTTCAGTGGGTTTGTTTGTTTGCTTGTTTGTTTGTTTGTTGTTTTGTTTTTGTTTCTTTTTTGGTTTAATGTGCGCGTGTGCGTTTTTGGTTTTGTTGTTGTTTGGTTGGTTGGTTTTTGCTTTCTTTCTTTCTTTTTCTTTTTTTTTTATTTTTATTTTGCGTCTTTGCGTTAGCAGGCTCCAAAGGAAGTCTGCACAACAGCAAATCACGTAATATACACGCCATTCGATTTCGCACAGCAGTTGCTGGAATTCAAAAGTGTTTCTTGTCTGCTTCGCAAGGAATTACCCTGTGTTGCTTTTATATTTGGCCAAGCTGCCAGACTGACTGATCTCTCTGTCCTGTCTAATACAAACTTGTTTGCTTCGACGAAAACATAGTTTCACTACCTCAGTACTGTTTCAAGTATGTTGGTAAAACTAAACGCACAGTATACTGAGTCCATTGAGTTCAAACACTTGATTGTTTTATCTGTGTGTATTCAAATACAGGCATGTGACGTATGCATAAATTTTACCTCTCTCTCTCTCTCTCTCTCTCTCTCTCTCTCTCTCTCTCTCTCTGCCCTGAGCATGCCTGCTACATAAAAGTTTTTGCAGCATCCTATAATCAAGAACATCATCATTATCGCAGGCTAAGAACTGGGCTTTATCTGACCCAAATCCATCAGATCTGGAGCAGATATCAACAAAGTACTAACCCACAATCTGACTATATCCACTTTGTCAAACGATAACAACATACTGGCCTAATATATCAACGTTCTCTAGTTAGATACAATGCTGTTACGTTGACTGATTCTTCTTCTTCTTCTTCTCATTATTATTATTATTATTACAGTTATTGTTACCACCACCTTCAGCCTGATAGAGCCACTCAACGTCAATGGCATGTTCGGCTCCTTCCGTTTCAAATTTCCATGGCAACGTCACATTGTCCCCAATACAAGCGTGCACGGTGGCATTGGCTGGAAGGTCAAGGGCGGACTTCCACTGAAGTGCGCTGGTCACTTGTTAAAAAAAGGACAGGAAATGAAGGATGAATTACACGGAGTGTAAGTTTTCCGGAATGAGTCAATTAATACGCGATCCGAGTTCAGTGATTATAACCACAACATTTGAAAATACAATTAATCACGATGTCAAATAAAAGGTCACAGCACTTTGGAAAACAAGTAATTGACAGCAATTTAAATTTTGATCTGTCTGTCTGTCTGTCTGTCTGTCTGTCTGTCTGTCTCTCTCTGTTTGTCTGTCTCTGTCTTTCTGTCTAACACACACACACACACACACACACACACACACACACACACACACCTCCCCCCCCCCCCCCACCCACACACACACACCTCCCCCCCCCCACACACACACACATCATCATCATCACCATCATCATCTTCATAATCATCATCATCATCATCATTAGTCATTTTAAATACTTACCCTGAATGTTGACCACTGCAAGAAAACCAACAGCAAAGGTAAGAATCATTTTGTGAACCTGCGCAGAACCATTCGCCAGTGATGTTTTCCGTCCAGTGTGCTTTATCACAAACGTCGAACAATGTGTGTCGTTGTTACGCCTCCTGCTATCAGCTGATGTTAGTGTTTTATCTGTTCATGTGACTGGCACATGAGAATCAAAGTACAACTAGTCATGACTACTTTGGGTTGAGGAGAGGCCGTTGGTGGGTTGAGAGGTTGTGGTGCGTGCGTGCGTGCGTGCGCGCGCGCGCGCGCGCGCGCGTGTGTGTGTGTGTGTGTGTGTGTGTGTGTGTGTGTGTGTGTGTGTGTGTGTGTTGTGAGCGAGTGAGGGGAGGGATGACTGGGTGTGGAGAGCAGTGATGAAGATTAGCTACACAAACTTGTTTTATTACTTGTCCACTAAGCGTATTGAATTAGACTTTTGCATTTCTGATTGTGGTTGCTCTCGGGACGGAGGAAAAAGCAAGCAGAAATTTTATATTAGGCTTCCAGCAGGTGTAGCACGACAATCTTAGTCCCATGAGGAATTTATTCCGAGCACAAATATCGTAGGAAATATTTACTCCGGTATAAAAAAAAACAAAAAACCTTGGGCTGGGAGTACTTTTCTGTCGTACGAGTGTTTGTTTTTACTCGGGTGTAAGACTTACGTTCTTTGCGGTGTTTTTTTTTACTCCGGAGTAAAAAGTTCGTTCTTTCTTTATATATTTTTACTCTGGTGTTAGAAATTGTGTACGGTATATTTACTCCTTAGTAAATCCCTTGCGCAGGAAGTTTGTCGAATTACACCGGGATTCGAACTCACGACCCGAGCATTAAAAGTCCAACACTCTTCCAGCTCAGCTATAGCCCTAGCCCTCAGTACTTAACTGGAACAAAGTCCTAATGAAACTCCAACAATGAATCATGCTTTTGTGCGTGTATCGGAGAGCCCACGCTGCCGTCTCTGTGTGTTCGCCTGTTCTCAGAATGATCTGGAGGGGTGAGCCCATCAGAAAACGGATAGTGTCCAGGTTGTCGGCTTGCCACATCAAGCTTACAACCGGAGTGAAGGAACTAAAAGCAGCAATGCGGGAAAATGAATGTGTCTAATTCCATATCCACGTGCACTCTTGGTGTAGCTTAGAGTTGATAGACTTTATCTTTGCCATATTCACGAATTTTAGTAGAACAAACCGCACAGACACACACGAAGACGATCATGCAGACACACACGCGCGCACACACTCACGCATAAACGCACACACTCACGCACGCGCGTGCACACGCACGCATGAACACACACACACACACACACACACACACACACACACACACACACACACACACACACGGACGCACGCAAAACCAGACCATGTAATCATCTTCCGCCTCACGCCTCAGGGCCGCACAACAGGCTGAGACACCACCTCAAAAAAAAAAAAAAAAAATGCGCCTTGTGCCGTCCCCGATGTGCTTCTGTGGAGAGGCATTGCAGAACACAGAACACATCCTGCAAGACTGCAGGAACTTCCAGACCCTGAAGGAAGCGACATGGTTACATCCAGATACCTCGCAACAGAAACTGTACGGGCCGGTGGAAGAACTCCAGAAGACCAAGATATTCATCTCAAGCACCTGTCTCCAGGTGTGATACGGCGATCGAGAAGACGAAGAAATACTTTTATCTTCTTCTTATTATTATTAATATACCAACCGTCCACAGTACAGAGGCTGGAGGCTGTCGACAAGTTACACACGGTGCACTTTGGATTTTTACATTCCGCCATAAGATGAGCTGATCGCACCTGTTAGAATGTTCATTTCTTATCTCATTCTGTTTTTCTATAAAAGTAAACAACAACAGCAGGAACAACAACAACAACAGGAACAACAACGACAGCAACAACAATAGCAGGAACAACAGCAAGAACAACAACAACGTCAGGAAAAACAACAACAGGAACAAAAGCAACAACAGAAAAAAACAACAGAATCAACAACAACAGAAACATCAACCAACACAACAACAAAATCTTTGAAACTCCAGCTTCAGCAGAGTACAACATACAACAAATGAAGTCGTTCTGTTGTCACTTTATTACCAGTTAATCATGCAATGCACAACTTTCCTTCGGGAACACAATCACCAAGAGATGAGAGATCAGCGTGTTTGATACGTTCAGCCGAGTGCATAAAAAAAGATCAGATAGAGCGTTAACCTAATTTACTTATCAGAAATGAATGAAACTATATAATTATATAACGTTATATACGACATAGTAAGAAAACGTGTGCAAAAAAATCATTTAGTTTATTTGACCGTTGTGCTGTATAAGGCTGATTGCTCTGCAGATTGCACAACAGCACAAATAGGTACAAAGACCGATCTTTTATCTTGTCCTTGCTAAACTAGGAAAACTACACTACAAAGAAATCACACGAACAGATACATATATCTACATGGAATTCGATCATAATAACCAATGTAATACAAAAGAAGCATAGTGATAAGAACGGGTAGAACTGGCAAAATAATCAACGTAAATTCATAGACATTTTCTTTGTCAGTGAGTGAGTGAGTGAGTTTCTCGGGCTGAAGGCCGTGCAAGTGTGCCGGCACTACATGAAAACCCCAAACCAAAATGTAACGTTGGATCAATGATGCAAACTGGTCTACGGGGCAGTATATATTTTTGACATCAGTAAGCTTCTTGTGAAATACGAACTTAGTGAAACTGTACAGAGGTAAAATGGGTGAACATCACAAGATTTGGGAAGAATCGTTATGGGTGATATAGTTAGGGTTTATTCAGCCTGGGATGGTGGCTATGGTTCAGCAAATGCTTGTGCAGCCGGGCCTTGATAGAATTAACAAACGTGACAGATTTTAGATTTTTTTCGGAAGTAGATTCCATTCCTTTACACGAGCGTAAGACAGGCTGAATGTGAATAATTAATTTTATGTCTATTCGCGGCCGGAGAACAATCACATCGTTCCTCAGTGTCTCGTATTGCCAGGTCTGGAGATGTAGTTAAAGAGATTAGTTAGGTACGACGGTGACTTGGATAGTGTGATCTTTCGCATGAGCAAGCATTTGTTATAAAGTGATATGTTCTTAGTGGTAACATGTCTAATGATCGTCCGTATTTTCAGGAGGTCAGTCATACATCAGTTTCGCTGCACGCAAGAGAGAGAGAGAGAGAGAGAGAGAGAGAGAGGGTGTGGGTGAGAGAGAGAGAGAGAGAGAGAGAGAGAGAGAGAGAGAGGGAGAGAGAGAGAGAGAGAGAGAGAGAGAGAGAGAGGGTGTGGGTGAGAGAGAGAGAGAGAGAGGGTGTGGGTGAGAGAGAGAGAGAGAGAGAGGGTGTGGGTGAGAGAGAGAGAGAGAGAGAGAGGGTGTGGGTGAGAGAGAGAGAGGGTGTGGGTGAGAGAGAGAGAGAGAGAGAGAGGGTGTGGGTGTGTGAGAGAGAGAGAGAGAGAGAGAGAGGGTGTGGGTGAGAGAGGGTGTGGGTGAGAGAGAGAGAGAAAGAGAGAGAGGGTGTGGGTGAGAGAGAGAGAGAGAGAGAGAGAGAGAGAGAGAGAGAGAGAGAGACGGTGTGGACTGCCTATACAAGAGGCAACAATCGGGTCGAAACAAACTAAGCTACTAATGTAGTTGTTCACAGAAGGAAATCTGTGGTCATAGTAGGGTGGGGTGGTTTAAATTCCTTTTCCACCACGCAAGGGTGATATCAAAGGCGGGACAACGGGAAAAAGGCCAGCACAAATATCTGGCCCCAGCCGGGATTCGAACTCACGACCCGAGCATTGAGAGTCCGACGCTCTATCATTAGGCTACTCCCGTCTCCCTCTGTGGCCATAGTAATTTAATGGACTGTGATCTACTATCAAGCGCGGAGACGAATCTTCATCTCGGCACGTTGAAAAGATCTCTGGTCATGATTCCACTGGTACCAATACACGTATTTCGGGTGTCTGTCGTTGCTGTTGTGTGTGTAAAGACCGTTGAGGTTAGAGTTCATGCAGGCGTTATACCACCACGCTCCATGATAAGCTGACGCACAGTTTGCACTTCCGGCGTCATTGTCGTGGTCATTGGTACTGAACGGTTGATTATTCGAGGTAGTCATGCTGTCACCTGAAAGGCACATGTAGTTGTGAACACAGAGAAGTTCTTTTCGCACACACACACACACACACACACACACACACACACACACACACACACACACACACACACACACACACACATGTGGTAGGGAGTACAAACAACGCGTGATTTACAGTTCAGTTCTACATTGTACTAGAATAAATTGTGATTTACACTAATGCTACCATATATTTGTTAGTATGTAGTTAGTATGTTCAGAGTACAGATTCTGGTCAGGAGTATGGTTCAATTGTGTTTTACCCTTTCCGGCTGTTTTGCGCAGTATAGTGTGCGAGTACAGTTCACCAAGGTGTGTGAGTTCTCACTTTTGTATACAAGCTCATTCTA
>JACVVK020000120.1:170000-205000 GCA_018292915.2 Batillaria attramentaria | reverse complement strand
GAAATCAACTGGTACGACTATAGTGGCAGTTCGGGTAGATCGAGTAAAGTCGTCAATCAGCCAGGAAATCTCGATATCCGCGAGTTTATGGTGCATTAACTTTTCACCTACATGACTGTTGGAATATGACAGGCCGACTGAGAGACTGACTTACTTGATACCTCTAAGATGACTCTCTGTGAATACATGACGACAGAGCCATGAAGGTTGATGTTGACGTTCAAGATGTAGGCGCCGCTGTCTTCCTGTGTCACGTGCATCAGCTCTAGTCCTGCGTTAGGCACGAACTGCACGTGCTGTTGTTTTGCCGTTGGTGACAGCAAGAAATTGCCTCGAATGTGACTAGCAATCACCTCCTCGGCCTGACCTAAAAATTAAGTTTGCTGGTTGTTATCGGGTTTAACGTCCTTCTCCACCACATTAGGAAATAATGGTGATTCTCCACCACGTACGGGAAAATGAAAAAACAACAACAAAACAAAACAAAACAAAAAACCCAAAAACAAACAAACAAACAAACAAAAAACAAAAACAAACAACAACAAACAAAAAAACAACAACAAGAAACAACACCAACCAACCAGCTATCCAACCAAGCAACAGCAACTACATCAATAACAAAAGCACAAATGTTTGTCTCCCACTCGGTGTAGCAATTGTACTCCCACGAGAGATTTACTCCTAGTAAAAATATTATAGGAAATGCCCACTGCGGAGTGGAAACCTCATACGACAGAACTGAGAAGTACTCCCAAACCGCAGGAGTACCTCTGCCGTACGAGATTTTATTCCGGAGTATGAATTCATACATTTACTATATTTTCATCCCGGGATGGTTGGGAAGGGGGGGGGGGAGTGTTTAACGTCCTTTTCCACCACATATGGTTGATATCAAAGACGGGGCAACGAGGAAAAGGCCAGCACAAATATATGGCCCCGACCGGGATTCGAACTCGCGACCCGAGCACTTAAAGTCCAACGCTCTACCATTCGGCTATCCCAGCTCCCCTTTTCATCACGGGGGGAATTTTTTGGAGAGTAAGTTTGTCTCATGACACCGGGATTCAAACCCACTACACGAGTATCAACAGCAAAACTAAGACTAAAAAAACGTTTGAAATAAAAAAAACCAAAAACACCCATCAACAATAACAACCAACCAAAGACACAAACAGTTGTTGTTTCCCTTCCTCAACGACAAATCATGTGACGTACACGTCATTCAATTTCGCACAGCGATTGGCGGAATACAAATGAGCTTGTCTGCTTCGAAAAGGATTACCCTCTGTGTGTGTGTGTGTGTGTGTTTGTGTGTGTGTGTGTGTGTGTGTGTGTGTGTGTGTGTGTGTGTGTGTGTGTGTTTAACATTATACCGTTCTGCATGACCGATCTCTGTGTCCTTCCAAATGCAGACGTCTGTGTTTCGACGACAAAATAATTTCACATATGTATGCGTGAAAAAAAGAAAAACAGAATTAAAAAAAAACTACCTGAGTTTTTTTTGCTGGTAACGTAAAGCGTACAGTAGACACTAAGTGTATTCCTGTATATCTCTAAAAAGATATTGTTTTATCTGTGCCGCATATATATGTAGATAGCCTATGACGTAGGCATAACTTGACCCTGATTATGCATACTGTATGGTTGTTGGAAGCCTTTGCGTCGCCCTACAAATCTTCAATCAACATCATCACCATCAGAGGCTGAGTATCGGCCATTATCTGCCCCTATACCATCACGTCAGGGCAGTTACTAGTCATTGTGCCCCTTTCCTGTAACCAGGATGTGACTTCCCCGATCACTCATGGGTTTGCCATAACTAGTCAGTTATCAGACAGGTCCAGAAACTGACTGGTCGGACTATAGCCACTTTATTCCAAAGCTAACAGGTTAATCATCATTATAAATATTACAGTTTGTATGTCTTTTAACTGGGTACTTTGACCGTTAGTTTCAGGCAAAACGGGAGAAAACACAATCATTGTCATCTTCGTTACCTTCAGCCTGATAGAGCCACTCAACGTCAATGGCATGTTCGGCTGCCTCCGTTTCAAATTTCCATGGCAACGTCACATTGTCCCCAGTGCAAGCGTGCACGGTGGCATTGGCTGGAAGGTCAAGGTCGGATGTCCACTTGAGTGCGCTGGTCACTTGGGAAACAAAATGGATAAAAGGGGATAGATTTTCCAGAATGAGGCAGGTTTTATATATGATCAAGATGAAAATGATCAAAATGATCAAAGTGATCAAGAGCCAGTATAGAAGAACCAGTCACGCATAGTCAAAGATAGTATGGTACTATTCAAAGGCTTAGACTAAACTTTCCTGAGGGGATTTGCTTTGCCTAGCGGGGACACAGGGTGTAATCAAGATGGTGACTAGTGTTTCCGTTGCTACTCAGCTTCGAAAGTTTGGCGGTGATTACTTTGACGCAAAGCTTGAACTATGACCATGTACACATCTTGGAACTGTACGTAGTTGTGTGTTCGTCAGTCTGACCGTTGGAAACACTTGGTGCTACTCAAATTTGAAAATGGAAACACCGGAAATGTTTGTTTGGAAACACTCTGTCCTGGCTGTGCTACTTTTGACACTTTTGAAGCGAAGTAGCACTGGAAAAACTATGTCTCTGTCTCTCTCTTTCATATTGCTCATAGTTTCATAGTTCGAACATTGTAATTATGCCAACACTATTACTGTTGAAAAATAAAGATTATTGTCAATGTTATATTCTCTCTCTCTCTCTCTCTGACTCACACACACACACACACACACACACACACACACACACACACACACACACACACACACACACACACACACACATGCACACATTGATACGTACTCGGAATGTTGACCACTGCAAGGAAAACACCAGCAAAGGTCAGAATCATGTTGAGAATCTACGCAGAACCAGTTAGTAGTGCTGTTTTCAGTCCAGTACGCTTTGTCACAAATGTTGCACGGGGTGTGTGGTTGTTCCGCCTCTTCTTGTTATCAGCTGTGTTGAGTGTGGTTTATCTGTTCATGTGACCGTCAAATTACTATGAGTCATGGCTACGTTAGGCTGGGCTGGAGGTGAGGGGGTGTGTTTTTGACTTTTTGTGTGCGTGCAGTGTTTGCGTGTATGCGTGCGTGCGTGCCTGTGTGTGTGTGTGTGTGTGTGTGTGTGTGTGTGTGTGTGTGTGTGTGTGTGTGTGTGTGTGTGAGAGAGAGAGAGAGAGAGGGCACCTGTTTGAATGATCATTTCTTATCTCATTCTGTTTTTCTATGAAATATAAACAACATCAGCAGGAACAACAATACCAACCACAACAGGAACAAGAACAGGAACAGCAGGAGCAACAACAACAGCAAAAACAAGAACAACAACAACGTCAGGAAAAACAACAAAGAAACAACAACAGCAAACAACAACAACAGCAAACACTAGAACAACAAAAACAGCAACAGGAACAACAGGAGCAACAACAACAGCAGCAGCAACAACAGGAACAACAACAACAACAGGAAAAACAACAACAACAACAGCAAAAACATGAACCCCCCCAAAAAAAAAAAAAAAAAAAACCTCAGGAAAAACAACAAAGACACAACAACAGGAACACCAACAACATGAACAAAACTAACAACAGAAACAACAACAACAACAGAAACACCAACCAACACAAAAACAAAATCTTTGAAACTCCAACTTCAGCAGAGTACAACATACAACAAATGAAGTCGTTCTGTTGTCACTTTATTACCAGTTAATCATGCAATCAACTTCCCTTCGGGAACACATTCACCAAGCGATGACTCAGACCAGCGTGTTTGATACGTTTAGTCGACTGCATAAAAAAAAAAACACACACACATCAGATAGAGCGTTAACCTAATTCACTTATCAGAAATGAATGAAACTATACAATTATATAACGTTATATACGACATAGTAAGAAAACGTGTGCAAAAAAAAAATCATTTAGTTTATTTGACCGTTGTGCTGTATAAGGCTGATTGCTCTGCTCTGCGGATTGCACAACAGCACAAATAGGTACAAAGACCGATCTTTTATCTTGTCCTTGCTAAACTAGGAAAACTTCACTACAAAGAAATCACACGCACAGATACACATATCTACATGGAATTCGATCATAACCAATGCAACACAAAAGAAGCATAGTGATAAGAACGCGTAGAACGAGCAAAATAATCAACGTAAATTCATAGACATTTTCTTTGTCAGTGAGTGAGTGAGTGAGTTTCTCGGGCTGAAGGCCGCGCAAGTGTGCCTGCACTACATGAAAAACCCAAACCAACATGTAACGTTGGACCAATGATGCAAACTGGTCTACGGGGCAGTATATATTTTTGACATCAGTAAGCTTCTTGTGAAATACGAACTTAGTGAAACTTTAGAGAGGTAAAATGGGTGAACATCACAAGATTTGGGAAGAATCGTTATGGGTGATATAGTTAGGGTTTATTCGGCCTGGTCTGGTGGCTATGGTTCAGCAAATGCTTGTGCAGCCGGGCCTTGATAGAATGAACAGACGTGACAAATTTTAGATTTTTAGGGAGGCAGATTCCATTCCCTTGCGCGAGCGTAAGACAGGCTGAACGTGAATACTTTATGTCTATTCGCGGCCGGAGAACAATCACATCGTTCCTCAGTGTCTCGTATTGCCAGGTCTGGAGATGTAGTTAAAGCCCCGGTTACAACGGACCCGAATCAGCCGCGAATCCACCCGAATGCACCTATTCGGGTGCATTCTGGAGTATTCTGTTCTCCCTCCCCGAATGAGCAAAAATTCGGGAGGGATTCTGAAACATTCGTGGAGGGATTCGGCTCGTTTTGAAATATTCAAAACCAGCCGAATACCCTCCTGAATACTCCCGAATGTGGCCCCGACAAATTTCATTCGGGCCACATTCGGGAGGTAATCGGCTGGAAATCGGATGCATTCGGGGAGGCATTCGGGACATTCTTGGCAGATTCGGGCGTATTCGTATCATTCGGAGAGTACGGTCCGAATCATCAGACCCGAATAGCACGAATAGGGCAGAATGCCCCGAATGCCTCCGAATGCCTCCCCGAATCCATCCGAATCGTCACCCGACTACAGCTCGCGAATATATACCCCCCCCCCCAAAAAAAAAGAAAGGATTCGATCATATTCGGATCCGAGTCGTACCCGATTCGGACGAATCTTGGGCCCGATTCGGACGATTCTGGGGGATGTTCGGGTGATTCGGTATCGTATTCGGCGCATTCGACCATATTCGTCCCGATTCGGGTCGCCATTCGGGTCGCCATTCGGCTCTATTCGGCCGTAATCGGGGCATTTGGGCCACATTCGGCGCTATTCTGGTCGAATGTGGCTCGATTCTGGTCACTATTTGGGTTGGCATTCGGCTGTATTCGGGATTCCAAAAATTACTTCGCGTCAATTCTTGGCGATTCTGCTCTGATTCGGGACCTATTCGGCTCGATTCGGGGAGCTCCCCGAATCAGAGACGAATAGGTCCCGATTCCACCGAATCCATCCGATTCAACCCATATTCGGACAGAATCGGCCCGAATTTATTCGGGAGTATTCGGTTCCGGTGTAACCGGGGCTTAAAGAGATTAGTTAGGTACGACGGTGACTTGGATAGTGTGATCTTTAGCATTAGCAGGCATTTGTTATAAAGTGATTAAGTGAGAGAGAGAGAGGGTGTGGGTGTGGGTATGAGCGGATTGCCTATGCAAGGGACAACAATCGGGGCGAAACAAATTAGGCTACTTGCTCACAGAAGGAAATCTGTGGTCATAGAAGGGTGGGGTGGTTTTAAGTCCCTTTTCACCACCTCAGGGTGATATCAAAGGCGGGGCAACGGGAAATAGGCCAGCACAATATTTGGCAACAGCCGGGATTCGAACTCACCATCCGAGCATTGAGAGTTCAACGCTCTATCATTTGGCTATCCCCTCTCCCTCTGTGGCCATAGTAATTTAATGGACTGTGATCTATTATCAAGCGCGGAGACGAATCTTCATCTCGGCACGTTTAAAAGATCTCACGTCATGATTCCACTCGTACCAATACAGGTATTTCGAGCCACTGTCGTTGCTGTTGTGTGTGTAAAGGCCGTTGAGATTAGAGTACGCGCAGTGGTTATACCACCACGCTCCATGATAATGTGACGCACAGTTTCCACTATAGGCGTCATTGTCGTGGTCATAGGTACTGAACGGGTGATTATTCAGGTTGTCGAAACCACTAGCAGTCATGCTGTCACCTGAAAGGCACATGCAGTTGTGAACACAGAGAAGTTCGTTTCACACACACACACACACACACACACACACACACACACACACACACACACACACACACACACACACACACAGACACACACACACACACACACGCACTCTTACAAATTATGGAGAACGCCGACAAAACTCACTCAATGCATTATACGAATGACACTCTGAATGATCTGAATGTAAATGTCCTCAATACAGAGGTGTTATAGGTGTATAGTCTATACTGTTGTCCTGAAAACATTTTGTCCTCTTATCCGACTCATATTGAATCTCACCAGCATTCCCGTGATAGCCACTAATGTGGAGGGTGTATTTCCGATAGGCTCCGTCAATCCGAAAGTTGTCGTACACGGCGTAGATTTGTGTTCCATTGAAGTCCTGTAAGTCCACCCTCAGACTGTAGTTGCCGCTGTTGGTCAGGCGGTAAATGTTGGACAGACCTTCAAAATACAGAGTTGTCTACCTCAGACTATATGTATACAGAACACACACACACACACACACACACACACACACACACACACACACACACACACACACACCCCTACTCTCACACACACACACAGACACACACAGACACACACACACACACACAGACACACACAGACACACACACACACACACACACACACACACACACACACACACACACACACACACACACACACACACACACACACACACACACACACACACACACACACACACACACACACACACACGGAGAGAGAGAGAGAGAGAGAGAGAGTGAGAGAATTTCTCGGGAGTTTGCTTTATCGTTTATTTTCTCTGCTCTTCCTGAAATATACATAAGATATACTAAGTGATTTACCGAGCCAAAACTCTCCTGTCAGATCGCCAAATCCTTGTTCGTATTCATCCCAGCCACGATAGAAATCCACCGACCCGTCTTTCCGCCGTTGTATCACCTGGACAAGAAAAGCAGAGTGAAATGTTGTTTGTAGGTCGCAGTTTCTGGCAATTCGGTTGGAACAGGAAATGTCAAATAATGATGGCGCACACAGGTAGTTTAGATGAGAATTTAGAAATACGATGTGAGAACACTAATTATGTGTACCCCCCGCTCCTCTCCAGTGTGTTTGCAACATCTGTTCGTTTTTGGCTCACTTGTGTAACAAAGTGAGTCTATGTTATAACCCTCCGTCGTCTGTGTGTGTGTGTGTGTGTGTGTGTGTGTGTGTGTGTGTGTGTGTGTGTGTGTGTGTGTGTGTGTCTGTCTGTCTGTCTGTGGGCTGTGTGTCCGCAGTAAACCTTAACATTGGCCTTTTCTCAGAATCTACAAACAGTAGAGACACCAAAATTGGCATGCTGATAGACAGCCATAAGACCTTTCAAAACATACTATACTGATTGACCTTGACCCAAGGTCAAGGTTACTAAAGCTGTCTGTTTGGAAATTTTACATTGGCATTTTCTCAGAATCTAGAAAAGCCAGAGACATCAAACTTTGCATGATGATGGACATTGATAACACCTTAATTGACATACCTGTATTCAGTGACTTTGAGTCAAGGTCAAGGCCACGCAAGCTGTGGAAAACCTCCCAAAACCTTAACATTGGCCTTTTCTCAGAAACAATGAACAGCAGAGGCACCAAACTTGGCATGCTGATAGACAGCCGTAAGACCTTTCAAAACATACCATAATGGTTGACCTTGACCCAAGGTCAAGGTCACTAAAGCTGTCTGTTAGGTAATTTTACACTGGCATTTTCTCAGAGTCTAGTAAAGCCAGAGACAGCAAACTTTGCATGATGATACACACTGACATCACCCTTACTGACATACCTGTATGCAGTGACTTTGAGTCAAGGTCAAGGCCACGCAAGCAGTTTTGCGGAAAACCTTCCAAAACCTTAACATTGGCCTTTTCTCAGAAACAATGAAAAGCAGAGGTAGCAAACTTGGCAAGCTGATAGACAGCCGTAAGACCTTTCAAAACACACCATAATAGTTGACCTTGACCCAAGGTCAAGGTCACTAAAGCTGTCTGTTTGGAAATTTTACATTGGCATTTTCTCAGAATCTAGAAAAGCCAGAGACATCAAACTTTGCATGATGATAAACATTGACAACACATTTACTGGCATACCTTTATACATTACAGTGACTTTGTGTCAAGGTCAAGGCCATACAAGCAGTTTTGCGGAAAACCTTCCAAAACCTTAACATTGGCATTCTCTCAGAAACAATAAACAGCAGAAGCACCAAACCTGGCTTCCTGATAAACAGTAGTAAGACCTTTCAAGAAATACCCTTTCGAAAGACCTTGACTAAAGGTCAAGGTCATCAAAGCTGTCTCATTGGAAATCTAAAATTGCCATTTTCTCAGAATGTAGGGGTACCAGAGGCATCAAACTTTGCATGATGATAGACATTGACAAAACCTGTACCGGCATACTTGTATTCAATTTTCTTGAGTCAAGGTCAAGGCCATTCAACATGTTTTGCGGAGACTTTACGTTAGCATTTTCTTGGAAACAACAAACTGCAGAGGCACCAAACAAGGCACAATGATAGAAAGCAACGAGACCTATGCAGACATACCCATTTGAATGGGTCTGTTGTGAAATTTTACATTACCATTTGTACAGAAGCTACAAAAACTAGAGCTATCAAACTTGGCATAATGATAGTCACTGATAAACTCTTCACTTACAGATGTCATTTGAATGACCTTGACCCAAGGACAAGGTCATAGAAGCTGTCCTGGAAAAAACAGTTATATTGCAATTTGCCGTTTTCTTAGGAACTATGAACACAAGAGACACCTTACTCCAGGATAGCTAGTGATAAGAGCTTTACAAACATACTCTTTTGAAATGACCTTGACCCATCTCACAAGTGAGCCAAGGAGGCTTTGCTCCTCTAGTTTGTTTGTTTGTTTGGTTGTTATTGTTTTACTGGTGCGTTTATTTGTCTGTTTGTTTTTTTTGTTGTTTTTTTTTGTTTTGTTTTTTTTACTGTGTTAATAGTAGTTTTTACCAACGGCAGGTATGAAAACTGACTATCTGACGTCAACTGCCGTCAACTGCCTCTACCGTTGTAAAATAAAGTTTTCATTGATTCATTGATTGATTTTCTGTGTGTCTCTGTCTGTCTCTCTTTCTGTCTCTGTCTGTCTCTGTCTGTCTGTCTCTGTCTGTCTGTCTGTCTCTCTCTCTCTCTCTCTCTCTCTCTCTCTCACACACACACACACACACACACACACACACACACACACACACACACACACACACACACACACACACACGTACGGTCCAGCCTCCATGATCCGTGTCCTGGTCACAGTAGACTCTGACAAAAGTACCGGTACCGGTGAGGTAGAGTGTATGAATGCCGCTGGTCTGTTCATACTCACGAACGTCCTGGCAGCTAAACGGTTGGTGCACTTGTAAAGTAAAAATAAAGTCAGTCGAAGTGCACCACCCCGATAAACAAAAACTTCCATCTGACCTACAGCAGTTTCTTTTCAGTTTATGAGAACGATCGGGATGGGGGTGAGGTGGGTGTGTGTTTGGGAGTTTAACGTCCTTTTCCACCACGTATGGGTGATATCAAAGACGGAGCAACGAGAAAAAGGGTCGGTACAAATATTTGGCCTCAATTCGGGCCGGGATTCAAACTGACGACCCGAGCATTGATGATCGGGATGCTTACGGTGACAAAAGCATGATATCATTAAGACACGTGCAGTTAGTTAGTTAGTTAGTTAGTTAGGGCTTAACGCCGTGCAAGCAATTAAGACACTTGCCAGTACATGTGCTTGTGTTGATTGGCTTTGCTAAAATATGTGCCAAAACGTACGTGTTCTGAGACCTCACTTGACATCACGTGGCACCCGCCTTGCATACAGACCCAAACAAAAATAAAACAGCTCTAACATGGTATCTTAAAACCTTACCGACGCAGTACTAGTAACACTGTCTATTCCAAACAGTCTTGCAACACTCCTTTGACTGTTTGATAGTTGCTGATCCTAGAGTAAACCGCCACAATACCGCAAAACCATTGAAACGATTACTTACAAGCGTCAAGGATTGATTTGCTGCTAAGAAGCCCTGAGACTTGTGACTGCACGGCGGTGAGTTGTCCTTTCAAAACAGCAGTGTTGTTCTCGTTTTCTTTTTGTTGCTCGCTCAGTTGTGACTTGAGCGCTGTATTTTCTTGTTGCATGGACGTCAGTTGTCTTTCCAGAACAGCAGTGTTGTTCTCGTTTTCTTTTCGCTGTTCGCCGAGCTCCGATTTCAATTCTGCAGGCGTAAGGAGACAAATTGATTTTGGGTCATGTTTGGTGTTTATTTGAAGAATCCTGTTTGGCGAGTGAGCTAGTGTGCTAGTTTGTAGTGAATGTTTGTTGTTATGAAAAAAGCGCGATATTCGTAATCCTTTTTTCTTTTTTTGTAGGGCAAAGTGCATGCCAGGGGGCAGCAACAAGAGGCTTGTTGCGCACAAGAGAGGCAAAGGTGACACGAGCGGATTTGGATCAACCGGCTTTCTGGCCCAAACAGAAAGAAGACTGGCAGTCAGACCTGAGCGTCATTTTTTTAAAAACTCCTATCAGGTGCGTGCCCTTGAATGGCCTGTGCATAGTAATTTGTCTTATAAACTTAAGCATTTTTAGGGGGTGGCTATGATACCTGAGACTAGTAGGGACTACAGGCATTTTCAGGCCTTGTGCATTAATTTGTATTCATTGACCTGCATTCTCATTCTGCAGTGCCACCAGTTGCCCCTCGAGGACAGAAAGGCGAGTTTCCACGCCATCAACATGGATGCTTGCGCCGTTGTGTAACAGCGACTGAGCTGGCAAACACATTGCTGAAGGTGTTTGTTCCAAGCGACAAGAATATTCTCCCGTTGCAACAGGGTTGTCGACGATCAGGATGTAGTTGCCGGCATTGTCGTAGTAAGAACTTGGCACCGTCACATTATCAGGGGTCTGAAAATAAACGAACGGACACTTAGTGTTCCTCTGCTGTGGTTATAACGGCTATTTGTAAGATTTCTATTTGAAAAGAAATAGTTTTGTAGTATTCCAGATCGTCTGTTGATCAAACATTTCGATCCAGAAATCTTACGTTACAAATAGTATGACTATAGGAACTACCTCAAAACAGCATATAATATGTAAATTCATATTTGTATAAAACACATATACACAAGAGGCAAGTAGCGTCCATCCGGCACTAGAAGGCTGTCCCAGTATATTCTGGCGCATCTGTAGTACTAGCACGAGTTACTACCCTGAAGATCTTTGAGGTCGAGGGGTTGCAGCGGAAGAAGGCTACACAACGTAGAAAGAGCAACTGTCTGGCAAAATGTATTGCGATTACTTTTAATTCACAATAGTAACAAAGGCGTCGCTAAAGCCAAAAACGTGTGCATAGACATTTCGGAAAATGGAGCTTTGTTTAATCTGTGACCTACCGTCCACAGTACAGAGACTGGAGGCTGCCCAAGACTGGAGAACGTACCACAGGACAGCATGACGTGCCATTCTCCTGTTACGTTGTCCTGTACTGCACGCGGCACGAGATGCACGTGCCACTGACCGTCGCTGGTAGCTGGAGCCCCTGTGACGTATACTCAGGTGAGTAATTATATATGCAGCTTGTTTCAGTTTGACCAAGCCTTATCAACGAGCCTATTTCCGGTTTAGTTACTAGGCTTCACAAAAGATTTGGGACAGTGCACATGTACGATCGAAATAGTCCATCTAAATGATATGTTCGTATAGCTCTGAATGCAACACTACGTCTATTGGCAGAGTCAGAGTATTGAATTTTAAAACTGCATTTGATGTGGTGTCCCGTCCCCAGAAAACAACAACAACAACAACAAACAAACAAACAAACAAACAAAACAGTAGACAGTAGATAGGTCGGAAGACGTGCATCTGAACATTACAATAAAGCTAAGACTACTGATAGACAGAGTGACTGATTGACATACTTGACACCTCCAGAACAACTCTCTGTGAATATATGACGGCAGAGCCATGAAGGTTCGTGTTGACGTTCAAGATGTAGGCGCCGCTGTCTTGCCGTGTCACGTGCATCATCTCTAGTCCTGCGTTAGGCACGAACTGCACGTGCTGCTGTTTTGCCGTTGGTGCCAGAAAGAAATTGCCCCGAACGTAAGTAGCAATCAGCTCCTCGGCTTGACCTAAATAAACCAAATAAGAGTTCAGTGGGTTTGTTTGTTTGCTTGTTTGTTTGTTTTTTGTTTTGTTTTGTTTCTTTTTTGGTTTAATGTGCGCGTGTGCGTTTTTGGTTTTGTTGTTGTTTGGTTGGTTGGTTTTTGCTTTTTTTTTTTTCTTTTTTTCCTATTTTGCGTCTTCGCGTTGGCAGGCTCCAAAGGAAGTCTGCACAACAGCAAATCACGTAATATACACGCCATTCGATTTCGCACAGCAGTTGCTGGAATTCAAAAGTGTTTCTTGTCTGCTTCGCAAGGAATTACCCTGTGTTGCTTTTATATTTGGCCAAGCTGCCAACTGACTGATCTCTCTGTCCTGTCTAATACAAACTTGTGTGCTTCGACGAAAACATAATTTCACTACCTCAGTACTGTTTCAAGTATGTTGGTAAAACTAAACGCACAGTATACTGAGTCCATTGAGTTCAAACACTTGATTGTTTTATCTGTGTGTATTCAAATACAGGCATGTGACGTATGCATAAATATCCTCTCTCTCTCTCTCTCTCTCTCTCTGCCCTGAGCATACCTGCTACACAGACGTTTTTGCAGCACCCTATAATCAACAGCATCATCATTATCGCAGGCTAAGAACTGGACTTTATCTGACCCAAATCCATCAGATCAGGGGCAGATATCAAGAAGGTGCTAACCCACAATCTGACTATATCCACTTTGTCAAACGATAACAACATACTGGCCTAATATATCAACGTTCTCTAGTTAGATACAATGCTGTTACGTTGACTGATCTTTCTTCTTCTTCTTCTTGTTATTGTTACCATCACCTTCAGCCTGATATAGCCACTCAACGTCAATGGCATGTTCGGCTCCTTCCGTTTCATATTTCCATGGCAACGTCACATTGTCCCCAATACAAGCGTGTACGGTGACATTGGCTGGAAGGTCAAGGGCGGACGTCCACTGAAGTGCGCTGGTCACTTGTTAAAAAAAGGACAGGAAATGAAGGATGAATTACACGGAGTGTAAGTTTTCCGGAATGAGTCACCCAAAATTAATACGCGATGCGAGTTCAGTGATTAACCACAACATTTGAAAATACATTTCAAAATACAATTAATCGTGATGTTTGCAAGGTCACAGCTCTTGGACAACAGGGAATAGACAGCAATATAAATTTTGTTCTGTCTGCCTGTCTGTGTCTGTCTTTCTGTCTAACACACACACACACACACACACACACACACACACACACACACACACACACACACACACACACACACACACACACACGCACGCACGCACGCACGCACACACACACACACACACACACCCCTCCCTACACACACACGCACACACACACACACCCCTCCCTACACACACACGCACACACACACACACCCCCCTCCCTACACACACACGCACAGACACACACACACACACACACACACACACACACACACACACACACACGCACACACACACACCCCTCCCTACACACACACGCACACACACACACACCCCTCCCTACACACACACACACACACACACACACACACACACACACACACACACACACACACACACACACACACACACACACACACACACATCATCATCATCATCATCATCATCATCATTCAGTCATTTTAAATACTTACCCTGAATGTTGACCACTGCAAGAAAACAAACAGCGAAGGTGAGAATCATTTTGAGAACCTGCACAGAACCATTCGCCAGTGATGTTTTCCGTCCAGTGTGCTTTATCACAAACGTCGTACAATGTGTGTCGTTGTTACACCTCCTGCTATCAGCTGATGTTAGTGTTTTATCTGTTCATGTGACTGGCACATGAGAATCAAAGTACAACTAGTCATGGCTACTTTGGGTTGAGGAGAGGGCGTTGGTGGGTTGAGAGGTTGTGTGTGTGTGTGTGTGTGTGTGTGTGTGTGTGTGTGTGTGTGTGGTGTGTGTGTGTGTGTGTGTGTGTGTGTGTGTGTGTGTTGAGTGAGTGAGGGGAGTAATGACTGGGTGTGGAGAGCAGTGATAAAGAGATGTAGCTACTTGAACTTGTTTTGTAACTTGTCACCTAAGCGTGTTGTATTAGGCTTTTGCTTTTCTGACTGTAGTTGCTCTCGGGACGGAGGAAAAAGCAAGCAGACATTTTATATTAGGCTTCCAGCAGGTGTAACACGACAATCTTAGTCCCATGAGGAATTTATTCCGAGCACAAATATCGTAGGAAATATTTACTCCCGTAAAAAAAAAAAAACCTTGGCTGGGAGTACTTTTCTGTCGTACGAGTATTTGTTTCTTTTACTCCGGTGTAAGAATTACGTTCTTTATGATATTCTTACTCTGGAGTAAGAAATTCTGTACGGTCAGTATATTTACTCCTTAGTAAGCCCCTTGGGAAGTACGTATGTCGAATTACACGGGGATTTGATCCGAGCATTAAAAGTCCAACACTCTTCCAGCTCAGCTATAGCCCTCTAGCCCTCACTACTTTAACTGGAACAAAGTCCTAATGAAACTCCAACAATGAATCATGCTTTTGTGCGTGTATCGGAGAGCCCACGCTGCCGTCTCTGTGTGTCCGCCTGCTCTCAGAATGATCGGGAGGGGTGAGCCCATCAGAAAACGGATAGTGTCCAGGTTTTCGGCATGCCACATTAATCATACAACCGGAGGGAAGGAACTAAAAGCCGCAATGCGGGAGAATGAATGTGTCTAATTCTATATCCACGTGCACTCTTGGTGTAGCTTAGAGTTGATAGACTTTATCTTTGCCATATTCATGAATTTTAGAAGAACAAACCGCACAGACACACACGAAGACGATCATGCAGACACACACGAGCGCGCACGCACACACGCATACACTCACGCATAAACGCACACACTCACGCACGCGCGTACATCACACGCACGGACGCACGCATGCACGCGTGCACACACACACACACACACACACACACACACACACACACACACACACACACACACACACACACACACACACACACACCCCTGACCAGATCATCTTCCGCCTCAGGACCGGACACAACAGGCTGAGACACCACCTGCACAGAAAGATGCGCCTTGTGCCGTCCCCGATGTGCTTCTGTGGAGAGGCATTGCAGAACACAGAACACATCCTGCAAGACTGCAGGAACTTCCCGACCCTGAAGGAAGCGACATGGTTACAACCAGTTACCCTGCAACAGAAGCTGTACGGGCCGGTGGAAGAACTCCAGAAGACCAAGAGATTTATCTCAAGCACCTGTCTCCAAGTGTCATACGGCGATCGAGAAGAAAAAAAAAAACTTTTTTCTTCTTATTATTATTAATATACCAACCGTCCACTGTACAGAGGCTGGAGGCTGTCGACTGCGAAGTGGAGCGAACTAGCCCCGGTCTCCCTTACCAATCGTCCACTGTACAGAGGCTGGAGGCTGTCGACAAGTTACACACTGTGCACGTTGGATTTTTACATTCCGCCATAAGATGAGCTCATAGCACCTGTTAGAATGTTCATTTCTTATCTCATCCTGTTTTTCTATAAAAAAATAAACAACAACAATAACAGGAACAACAACGACAGCAACAACAATAGCAGGAACAACATCAAGAACAACAACAACGTCAGAAAAACAACAACAGGAACAAAAGCAACAACAGAAAAAGCAACAACAACAGAAACATCAACCAACACAAGAACAAAATATTTGAAACTCCAACTTCAGCAGAGTACAACATACAACAAATGAAGTCGTTCTGTTGTCGCTTTATTACCAGTTAATCATACAATGCACAACTTTCCTTCGGGAACACAATCACCAAACGATGACTCAGACTAGCATGTTTGATACGTTCAGTCGATTGCATAAAAAAATATCAGATAGAGCGTTAACCTAATTTACTTATCAGAAATGAATGAAACTATATAATCATATAACGTTATATGCGACATAGTAAGAAAACGTGTGCAAAAAAAATATTGATTTAGTTTATTTGACCGTTGTGCTGTGTAAGTCTGATTACGCTGCAGATTGCACAATAGCAACTGGTAAATACAATTACGACATACTCAGGCATTTCATACTGTGGGTAGTGCACGGGAAATGTTCAACTAGAGAGGCAGAAGCCTGCTTGTTAAACAAGTCGGCCAAAAATTAACACATGTCTTTTTGCAATCACCGCCAGTACCATACTCTCGTATACATTTACATATTCAGTTCAGTTCATTTGTATTGTCTAGGCCGTCGGTTAGTCACAAACAAGCATATACGAATAGATAAATCTATGCCATGAACATATAAAAATGTTGAAAAACGATCTAGACAGCGAGACATTTATTCTTGTCTCTGACATCATTCCCATTGTATCGTTCTGAACATGGTGGTTCACACTGGCAATTTGTCTACTGAGTTTGACACGCAGACATCTATTTACACCATATATTTGCAATGCATGTGCCTACCTACAACCGTACTTTACGGAGAGAGAGAGAGAGAGAGAGAGAGAGAGAGAGAGAGAGAGACAGACAGACAGACAGACAGACAGACAGACAGACAGACAGACAGACAGAGAGAATCTTATTTTATTTTCCAAGGATAAAAAGATATAGGTACAAAGACCTATCTTTTATCTTGTCCTTGCTAAACTAGGAAACGACACAACAAAGAAATCACACGCACAGATACATATATCTACATGGATTTTGATCATAACCAATGCAACACAAAAGAAGCATAGTGATAAGAACGCGTAGAACGGGCAAAGTAATCATCGTAAATTCATAGACATTTTGTTAGTCAAGCCTGACGTTAGCATAATTTTATAGTGTGCAGTATGAACTTAGTAAAACAACAAAGAGCTAAAACGGGTGAACATCACAAGAAATCGGTATGGGTGATATAGTTAGGGTTTATTCGGCCTGGTCTGGTGGCTATGGTTCAGCAAATGCTTGTGCAGCCGGGCCTTGATAGAATTAACAGACGTAATTTTTTGGGAAGCAGATTCCATTCCCTTGTGTCTCGTATTGCCAGGTCTGGAGATGTAGTTAAAGAGATTAGTAAGGTACGACGGTGACTTGGATAGTGTGATCTGTCGCATGAGCAGGCATTTGTTATGAAGTGATATGTTCTTAGTGGTACCATGTCTAATGATCGAAACTTATCGTCGTCCGTATTTTCAGGAGGTCAGTCGTAGATCAGTTTCGCTGCACGAGAGAGAGAGAGAGAGAGAGAGAGAGAGAGGGTGTGGGTGTGAGCGGATTGCCTATACAAGAGACAACAATCAGGGCGAAACAAACTAGGTTACTAATGTAGTTGTTCACAGAAGGAAATCTGTGGTCATAGTAGGGTGGGGTGGTTTTAATTCCTTTTCCACCATGTAAGGGTGATATCAAAGGCGGGACAACGGGAAATAGGCCAGCACAATATTTGGCCCCGGCCGGGATTCGAACTCACAACCAGAGCATTGAGAGTCCAACGCTCTATCATTTGGCTATCACCTCTCCCTCTGTGGTCATAGTAATTTAATGGACTGTGATCTAATATCAAGCGCGGAGACGAATCTTCATCTCGGCACGTTTAAAAGATCTGGCGTCATGATTCCACTCATGCCAAACAACGTATTTCCAGTCTCTGTCGTTGCTGTTGTGTGTGTAAAGGCCGTTGAGATTAGACCAGGTGCAGTAGTTGTACCACCACGCTCCATGATGCTGTGACGCACAGTTTACACCACTATAGGCGTCATTGTCGTGGTCATAGGTACTAAACGGCTGATTATTCAAGTTGTGTCTACCTGTCATGCTGTCACCTGAAAGGCACAATCATGTAGTTGTGAACACAGAGGAGTTCTTTTCACATACACACACACACACACACACACACACACACACACACACACACACACACACACACACACACACACCAATGATAACTATCCTTTATTTTACAAAGGAAATGTGAAAACGTATTAAAAGAAACATTTCAAAACTTACCAATGCTAACCACACTCACTTGCACACTGGCACACAACTTACAAATTTGTCTGACCAGATTATGGAGAACGCCGACAAAACTCACTCAATGCATTATACGAATGACACTCTGAATGATCTGAATGTAAATGTCCTCAATACAGAGGTGTTATAGGTGTATAGTCTATACTGTTGTCCTGAAAACATTTTGTCCTCTTATCCGACTCATATTTAATCTCACCAGCATTCCCGTGATAGCCACTAATGTGGAGGGTGTATTTCTGATCAGCTCCGTCAATCCGAAAGTTGTCGTACACGGCGTAGATTTGTGTTCCATTGAAGTCCTGTAAGTCCACCCTCAGACTGTAGTTGCCGCTGTTGGTCAGGCGGTAAATGTTGGACAGGCCTTCAAAATACAGAGTTGTCTACCTCAGAATACATGTATACAGAACACACACACACACACACACACACACACACACACACACACACACACACACACACACACACACACACACACACGTGATTACAATTGTGTACTCATAAAGACTTCAGTTTCCTTCATGAAATGAGCACAGCAAAGACAATTTACTTACCCAACCAAAACTCTCCTGTAAGATCGCCAAACCCTTGTTCGTATGTATCCCAGTCACGGTAGAAATCAACCGACCCGTCTTTCCGCCGCTGTATCACCTGCGCCAGAAAAGGAAAAATTATTAGCGCTCTCTCTCTCTCTCTCTCTCTCGCACACACACACACACACACACACACACACACACACACACACACACACACACACACACACACACACGCACACACACACACACACACACACACACACACACACACACACACACACACACGTACGTACGATCCAGCCTCCATGATCTGTGTCCTGGTCACAGTAGACTCTGACAGACGTGCCAGAAGTTGGAAAGTACAGTGTATGAATGCTATTGGTCCAGTCGTATTGACGTACGTCCTGGCAACTTGACGGCCTCAGCGCTGTAAAGAAAAATAACGTCAGTGGAATTACAGGACCGCGAATCCAGCGCTCGTAGAGATGCGATACTAACGAAGTACATTGCAACATATCTGAGTTTCCTCAAAACACTCGATCAGTATTACTGCCCGCTCACTTCTTTCCAGTAACAGCAACAACAGAATTGTGGTTCCATAGGTCTAAGGATCGCATCCTTCGCTCCAAGTATGATACACTTACAAACATCCAGGGCTGATTTGTTGAGAATGTAGTGAGTAATCTCGGAGACTTTTTCGGTGACATTCCTCAAATTCGACTTCAGCACTGTATTTTCTTGTTGCATCGCCGTCAGCCGTCCTTCCAGAACAGCAGTTGTGTTCTCGTTTTCTTTTCGCTGTTCGCCAAGTTCCGACCTCAGTTCTGCGTTCTCATTCTGCAGTGCCACCAGTTGCCCCTCGAGGACCGAAAGACGAGTTTCCACGCCATCAACATGGATGCTTGCGCCGTTGTGTAACAGCGACTGAGCTGGCAAACACATTGCCGAAGGTGTTTGTTCCAAGCGACAAGAATATTCTCCAGTTGCAACAGGGTTGTCGATAATCAGGATGTAGCTGCCGGCATTGCCGTAGTAAGAACTTGACACCGTCACGTTATCAGGGGTCTGAAAAAGTGCAAACGAACAATAAGATAAGATATTTTTGTTCGTTTCCGCAGTGATGCAGGGAATAGTTTGTATAACCGTTATTCATAAGATTCCTAAATTTAGGCGTTTAACTTTATAATATTATTTTTTTAAATATTTATAATGATGGTCTAGTATCCTTCCGGGTCTTTACGAGGCAGCCTGCTGATCAAGCACGTCGTTTCAAAATCTTATTTAAGAAGTACGACGCTAGAAATCATTTACAAAAAACACACACAAAAAAACTCCTGGAAATGGATCGATCTTCATGTTTATCCATGGAAATCCAGATATTGTACTTGTACCAAGACTGTGTACATTACATGGACGGTGTTGGCATATTGTTTACATCAGAAGATAGGGTGACTATGAGGACTGACATACTTGTCCAGTTCGCATGGGAAGTGCAAAATTGCAGATGCAGTCGGCCCTTCCGCAGGAACCCAGGACTGGAGGGTTTGACAAAAATGTCGGGAGTTTCTGAAATCCTTAGAAAGTTTTGGGATTTCCTGAAATCTCCGTGTGAAACAGTGACTGATTATATTAACTTCTTAATGAAGTTGGATTTCAGCTGTAGTAGTCGGTAGAAATGAAAGGGGATTGCAAAGCGTTTCATCTGTCAAAGGACATGACCTACCGTCCACAGTACAGAGACTGGAGGCTGCCCAAGACTGGAGAACGTACCACAGGACAGCATGACGTGCCACTCTCCTGTTACGTTGTCCTGTACTGCGCTAGGCATGAGCTGCACGTGCAACTGACCGTCGGTGTTAGCTGGAGCACCTGTGACGTACACATCCGGTGATCCAGAGAAATTGATTTCTTTTTCAAAATCTGGGCAAGCCAGATATAAATATGGCTATTTTAGGATTATCAGGGTACACAGACAAACTGTGACAATTACGCTTGTTAGTGCGCGGCGTGCACGATCGATGCATGAGGGCTGCGTTGTGGGTGGGTGGGTGTTTGGCAGTTTAAAGTCCTTTTCCACTACGTCTGGGTGGTATCAAAAATGGTGCAACGATAAAAAGGCCAACACAAACATTAAGCCCCAGTCGGGATTCGAACTCACGACCCGAGCAGTGAAAGTCCAACACTCTGCCATTCGGCTATGCCGGCTCACCGGACTGTGTTGCGGGGCCACGTAAAATACAGAACTCTGAATGCAATAATTGACTTGTACTTGTCGCGCGGAATGACAATGAAACCTGGGGATGCTCTGAAATATCACAACGAGCGACGGCAAAAATCACGAACATTTCGCTTTTCTCCACTTTTCATGGCTGTACAATGCACCATATTAATGTTGATGTTCTTAATGTTTATGTCCTCAGTGTTTATGTTCATAATGTTGATGTTCTCAATGTTTATGTCCTCAAAGTTTGGGTTCTCATTATAATGAGGGTGATGTTTATGACGCGCGTGTGTGTGTGTGTGTGTGTGTGTGTGTGTGTGTGAGAGAGAGAGAGAGAAATGTGTAGTGAGGGCGATGTTGATATATATATTATATATATATATATATTGACATAGCCCTACGTGGTGGTATAACTGACTGTATTATGGCTTTAAAAGCCCCTTGGGCTCAAAGCCGGCAATAAAATCTTTCTTGGCAAATCTTTCTTTGCATTTTCATCTTCAGTCTGTCAGATGCTGCCACTATGCGAATGGTGCAATGTTAGACAGGCGTAAGGACACAAATTGACCGTGGGGTCATGTTTGGTTTTCCTATTTGAAGAACCGTGTTTGACGAGTGTGCTAGTTTGTAGTGATTCATGAAAAAGCGTGCTTTTCGTGATTTTTGTGTTTTGTAGGTCAAGGTCCGTGCCAGGCGGTCTCAACAAGAGGCAAACTGCCAGTGAAGCTGGGACCTTTTGCACAGAGGTCGGGCACAAGTTACGCAAGCGGATTTATGTGAACTGACTCTCTGGCCTAAACAGAAAGTAGACGTGCATTACTCAAGTGAGGCCTGACCGGAAAGGAGACATTCACATTTTTTTTTAACTCCTGTCAAGTGCGTGCCTTTGAATGGTCTGTGCGTGGTAATTAAAAACATTGTTTGTAGACTGAAGCATTTTTAGGGGTGACTATGATGCCTGAGGCTAATAGGGAATATACAGGCATTTTGAGGCCCTGTGTATTTGTATCCTTTGACCACACCAACAAAATTGCTCTGAACGACCTGTGAGCTCACATATATACAGTGACTGTAATTATGTCGGAATATTGCCCATGAAAAATTACATTGAAAACACTTCATTTGCTGTGGTACCCCCTCCCCATTTGCGCACCCTCCCTTTACCCATCCCTTCAAAAGACTAGAAGATGTGCTTCCAAAACATTAAAGCGGCGCCGGGCAGGAACAACTCCCATCGTGTCAAACGTGTTTTGCACAGATGCTGTCACTATTGAGTCAGTGGTCCTCCCAAAGTGTATTTTAGAGCTTGTAAAACCTGCAGGATGTAGCTTTAATATAACGCTAACTCTGTTGAAAGACTGACTGACAGACTTTCTTACTTGACACCTCCAGGACGACTCTCTGTGAATATACGGTGACGGAGCCATGAAGGTTGATGTTGACGTTCAAGATGTAGGCGCCGCTGTCTGCCTGTGTCACGTGCATCAGCTCTAGTCCTGCGTTAGGCACGAACTGCAAATGCTGTTTTGCCGTTGGAGTGACGAAGAAATTGCCGCGAACGTTACTAGCGATAAGTTCCTCGACCTGACCTAAAAAGATAAAACTGGTTGGTTGGTTGGTTGGTTGGTTGGGGGTTTAACGTCCTTTTCCACCACTTAAATGTGATATCAGAGTCGGGACAACACGGTAAAAACTTAAACAACAATATCAACAACCCCCAAAAAACAAAAAGAAAAAACAAAACAAACTATAAAAAAACCCAAACACCAAACAAACAACCCCCTCCCAATATCCCACAAACACCACCATCACTACCACCACCACCACCAACAACAACAACAACAACAACAAAATGCAGCACACATGTTTGGCTCTCAGCAGGTGTAGCACAAAGAGCTTACTCCCAGGAGGGATTTACTCCGCCCGAAGAATCCCCAATCAACACCACCATCATCCGAAGCTGCAGGACTGAGCTTCATCTTTGTCTTAAGGTTGCTCGTCCCTTTGCACTACCCTCTGCACCTCCGTGAACACCCTAACGCAAAACTGACTAAATGCAGCAATTAATATAAATTACGTTTACACGCTGCAAGACGATTTTAATCTGGAAAACAATTGTAAACGGAAAGATTGCTGTTGTCTTGCTATCAAGAGCAATTTTTCCGACCGTGTGTTCGCATTAATATTTCAACAAGCCGCGCAGAGGACTGGCACCGAGAGTAACCAATTACAGTGCGGACAGTCTCCAGTTCATTGAGAGGAACCAAAGCCATTGATGGAAGACAATAGCAGAACAAAACTAATGACACCATTGATCAAAATACAACAATGACAAAGGATGACGACACGCCAAATTACGTCACCATGTTCCAGTGTAGTGTAACTCTTAAAGGTGACGTTAGAAATAGTCAGATTTCTCTGTTCTCAGGTTTAACCCAATACTAAGGAAATGCATTTGTGGTGTACAACTGATTTGCCTCCTTGAAAGTAAAAGTTCATAAAAATCTACTCACAGGGAAAAAAATGATAACCAATTTTCTTATGAAAAAAATGCTACGTAGCCAGACTTTAAGGCACGCTTCCTGACAGTTTGAGTGTATAAATACAGCAATTCAAATTAGAAAAATAATCGGCAGCCTTACGTAAAAACAATCAAAGATGGTATGCATATCTTTGTGGAGAAGGTTTTTTTTTCAACATTTTTCGCATATTCAAGGATTCCATTTCTTTCCGTTTCTTTTTGCTCAGAGCATAGTTTTTTTTTCCTGTAGATGGCACACGGTGCATAGTGCCTATACCACTTTCAAACCTACTCTTGTCAAATCTACTCATAGGCTGTCAAAGGAACGAGCAGCCTTAATCCATCAGATGAGGGCCGTTATCAGGCAAGTGCTAACTCAGATACTAACTAGTCTAACTGTATCTGCTTCGTCCCAAAGATAACAGCATAATCATACTAGGCCTAAAATGTATTTTGTTTCTACCTGGGTACGTTGAGCGGTAATTTCAGACAAAACGGGAGAACATACATGAATATCATCTACGCTACCTTCCGCCTGATACAGCCACTCAACGTCAATGGCATGTTCGGCTCCTTCCGTTTCATATTTCCATGGCAACGTCACATTGTCCCCAGTACAAGCGTGGACGGTGACATTGGCGGGAAGGTCAAGGGCGGATGTCCACTGAAGTGCGCTGGTCACTTGAAAAAAAAAGAGAGAAAGGAAGGATGTATTTTTGTTGTTGTTGTTGTTGTTATATTTCATTGTTCCGCCTAGGAGATGATAAGTTGCAATATTTGCTGTATATGCGCTTAGTATGTATCTTTGTTTTACATAGTTGTAATTGCTATTTGTTTTCTACGCTTTTTTGTAATCGGGAGTTCGAGAAATTAGCATGAAGGTGCAGCGTCTCCTGCATGTCCTAGGTTTATATTGCCCCGTAGACCAGTTTGCATCCTTTGTCCAACGTTACATTTTTTTTTTCATGTAGTGCAGGCACACTCAGCCGCGAATTAGTCTTTGTGGCTTGCGCGGTTTTAAGCCCTAAAAACTCGCTCACTCACCCTTTCGGGAAATTCGGGCTGCGTAATGCCGCGGTGCAGCGCCACCCAGTACCTATCCTATATTTCATTTTGTCGTCCCATTTCTTTTTTCCGGAATGGGTTTTTACTGATTAATCACAGCATTTGAAAATAACATTAATCATGTTATGATGTTACAGTAATAGGGTGTGCTACTGAACGACCTTCATCAATGTCACGGCGATGAAGAGTGGGTTCGAGCCCAGGTCGAGCTTGTGATAGTTACGTGATATACTCAACCGGTTTTTTTCCTGGCTACCGGGCTGCTCATCGGGGGTTTCTCTCCGGGTTATCCGGCTTTCCCTCCGCAGCAAAATTCAAAAATAGAATAAGTAGTTTGGGTGGAGTTGTGCCGTGGCGGCGCGCTTCCCCCGGCGGAAGCAGCCCAAATTTCCCGAAACGGACAATAAAGTTGTATAAAATGGTGTGGTCACCGCCCTGTGCACAAGAATTAATACAATTGGCCAGACTATAAATTCTGCACACACACACACACACACACACACACACACACACACACACACACACACACACACACACACACACATCATTATCATTATAATCATTATCATCGTCGTCGTCGTTGTCGTCGTCATCCTCATCGTCGACACCACCACCATCACCATTACCATCATCATCAATTATAAATACTTACCCTGAATGTTGGCCACTGCAAGGAAAACAACAACTCCGTAAGTCGGCTTCATCTTGAGGAAATGCGCAGAACCATTCGCTAGTTGTGTTTTCTAGCAAAGTGCGCGTTATCACAAATGTTGCACAGCTTTTGTCGTTGTTACACCTCCTGCTATCAGTTGCGTTCAGTGTTATTTATCTGCTCATATGACCTGCACTCAGAACAACCTTGGACTGGCGATCAGGACTGACAGGCTGCGGTGTGTGTGTGTGTGTGTGTGTGTGTGTGTGTGCGTGCGTGCGTGCGTGCGTGCGTGCGTGCGTGAATTTGTATCCTCCACACACCTCCATGGAGGAAGTACTGCATGCATGCACGTCTTTTATTCGGAGAATTTCTTCACTTGATGATATCTCTTTTTTTTTCGGTTTTCCTTTTTTACAGTTTCTTCTATACGATTTTAGCCTTATGCATATCGTACATGTAATTCTCATCGTAAACCTTGCGTGTAGTGTTCAGTGCACTACGTTAGTGCAGTGCGTATTAATCTTGGGTGCAGTGTTCAGTGCACTACGTTAGTGCAGTGCGTATTAATCTTGGGTGCAGTGTTCAGTGCACTACGTTAGTGCAGTGTGTATCTTCAAGCATGAAGTCGTTTATCTCTAGAACTGGTCTAAACCAGTCCAGCCAGTCTCGATAGCGTTAACACACTGCTGTTTGTCTGAAGTGAGAGTACACTGACACACTGTCTCTAATTCCACATCGACGTGCACTCATGGCGTAGGCCAAAACTGAATCACTTTATCTTTGTACTATTCATGCATTTTAGAAGAACACACACACACACACACACACACACACACACACACACACACACACACACACACACACACACACACACACACAAGCACGCACACACTCACACACGCACGCATGCGCGCACGCACGCACGCACGAACACACACACACACATACACGCGCGCGCGCGCGCACACACACACACACACACACACACACACACACACACACACACACACAGATCCCAGTGATACTATTCTTTATTTTACAAAGCACATGTGGAATAGTATTAAAAGAAATATTTCAAAACTTGCCGTTGCTAACAGTCCATAAAGAAAGAAAACTGTTCAAGAAATATACACAACTTACAGGGTCGGAGGCATAAAATCATCAGACATATTTTAAGTATGGCAGTATACCTGACGGTTACAAAACGACAAAATTCGACCAGTATGTAATATACATGTGTGGTAGTATTACCTGGAGTTAAGGTATTATTCAAATTTATCTCATGCCGTCTTTCTCTCTCTCTGTCTCTCTCTCTCTCTCTCTCTCTCTCTCTCTCTCTCTCACACACACACACACACACACACACACACACACACACACACACACACACACACACACACACACACACACACACACACACACACACCCCACACCGATTGAGAAGTAAAGAGACAGAAAAAACAACAACCAAAAAAAAAACACACACACACAACAAACAACAAAAACAAAACAAAACAAAAGAACAGGACGACTGGCAGACAGTGGTCTAACAATGTCCAACCCAGAGAAATATTGCCCCACACGGAAACATGGCGGTCGGGCCTTCATTACTACTGAGGTATCCATGACACCAGTCAGGGTTTTTGGATCTGTTGATGTCTATCTGAAGGTGTCCTGACAGCTACTCCTGGCTATCTCAGGTAAGGACACGTATGTATTGTTCAGTGTTTCAAATTCAGAAATACTGTATTGTTCATTAGATAACATGTATAAAATGGAAATCGTCTTTGATCTCACAGCTTCAAACAAAAAGAATAAAGAAGATTCTACGTTTAAAACATTTGGTATATGCAGTAGCTTAACAAAATCACAGCAACTCCACCTCACACAATCTCAGTCCAAACACATTACAACATTCAACATTGTCCGGTTTGTTTTGTTTATGTCGTTTTTGTTGGTTAGTCGGTATTGGTTTTGGTTTCTGGTCTTTGTCTGTGGTTTTTTTTTTTTTTCTGTGTGTGGTTATACGTTTGCTTGTTTGTTTTATGTTAGTGCTATGACGGAGTTGCTCACTGTTAGCTGTTTGTGTTTCTTTTCTTTCCAGTGATTTTTTTTTTATCTTGGGGTTTGTTTTGTTGATGTTGTTGCTGTGTCCGATGGTGATGTATTAATCAATTGAAACACCGAAGGTTTCACACGTGCTATAAAGCTTGCGCCCCCTCGGCTACTTCCGGCCATGTCAAGGCGCGTTCAGTGAGGATTAGGACCAGTAACGAAACAAAAACAGACGTCAGCTTCGCGTAACTATGAGTTTACAATAAAATACAATGGCATGTTATGTGATAAACACACACCAAGAAAGTATTAGTGTATTAAGTCATTACATCGAGTCAGCATCTATTCGGCTTTATCGAGACGTTGTCGAGAAGGAATCCATGAAAAACTTGATCATCTCAGTCCTTTCAGATTCACAACAGCTACACTGATCAGGACGTACAATATTCGACGTGCAAAGTTACTGTTCACTAACTTATCTGGAGAAGCACTAAGTGAAGGCAGCATCTATTCGACTTTCTCGAGACGTTGTCAAAAACGGAATCCATGAAAATCTTGCTTTCAGTCCTTTCAGCTTCAGAATGGCTACATCAGGACGTAGAATATTTGGTGTACACAGTCGCTATTCACTAATTTACCTTGAGAGGTACTGAATGAAGTCAACATCTATTCGGCTTTCTGCAGACAGCGGCACGATCAAATATAATTTCTCGTTTGAATTCCTTGAATTTGAGAATTGGAGTCAAGAAGGAATTCATGAAAACATTGGCTGTCTTAGCCTTTCCGACATCACGATGGCCACTTCAATTTTGTATCCACCTTTGCTTTTCACCGACCTGAGAGGAACCATATCAGTGAAGTCAGCATCTAATCGGCTTTCTCGAGATAGCGGTGTCACGATAACATAATTATAGTCGGCCATTTGAGCCCCACTATCGTCACACTTGTTCTGTCGTGACAAAAAATATATATGCACTGAGGTGCGTTATCAAGTAAATCGACAAATATGTCGTCTATAGTCACCAATCAACTGGCTTTCACGAGAGAGTACCTCAATGGAGCACAAGCACACGTGGCGCTCGCACAGCAGAGCAGCACAAAACAAACGCCAGAGCTGCCAGCACCTCTGCCGCTGAATCCACCCATCTTTTGCCTACACGTCATGTGGACGAGACTTCCGTGCCCGGACTGGACACGCCAGTTACCTCCAGACACATCGTATCCATTGGACAACCACAGAATGAAGCCATGGACGAACTGCAGCAGCAAGAACAGGGAGGGTGTTTAACGTCCTTTTCCACCAAATAAGGGTGATATCAACGACGGGGCAGCGAGGAAAAGGCCAGCACAAAATATTTGGCCCCATCCGGGATTCGACAGCAGCAACAGCAACAGTAACAGCAGCATCCTCAGTGAAATCCTTGACATTATTGACCACAACTCGATTTCTGCGAATGTACAGTCACGATTTTACCAAGACCACTTAAAGTCCAGAGGAAGTTGTTTTTTTTTTTCTATTTTTCTTTCTTTCTTTCTTTTTTTGCGTTTCACACCAGTCACATGTTTCTGCATGGCGTGCATTTTGGCTGACAATTTCAGGAGAACTTCACGCAGTCTGGCTTGGCAAGGCACGTAATCTTGCCTCGTAGAACGTCTTAAACGCCCACGGAAGCATGTGCACGAACTCAGACTCGGCTTTCATCTTCTCAATTTATTGAGAAAATCACCGTAGACACCCAAGGACGGAGGCTGCTTTCCCACTGACGGCAGAGAATACACTGAATAACAGCTACGTAACAGGTCGGCTCATAAGATATGTATCTTCACGGACTCAATTAATTTTCAAGAGTACCATGGAAGCTTTTAATTTAGTGTGTACCTGCGTGCGTGCGTGCGTGCGTGTGTGTGTGTGTGTGTGTGTGTGTGTGTGTGTGTGTGTGTGTGTGTGTGTGTATGTGTGTGTGCGTGCGTGTGTGTGTGTGTGTGTGTGTGTGTGTGTGTGTGTGTGTGTGTGTGTGTGTGTGTGTGTGTGTGTGTGTGTGTGTGAATCTCATCTCCACATATCAGTGTGCGAAATCTTCGTTCTATTCCACCTTTGCTAGCCGTTACCAGGTTTTCTTGAAGTGATCTCCCTTAGAAACGTTTTCTCTCTCTCTCTCTCTCTCTCTCTCTCTCTCTCTCTCTGTGGGGGGGGGGGGGGGGGGGGTGAATGCCGTGTCACGGACACAATTCCTGTAGGTAGTTATGTCAATTTTATGGTCTGTCATGAACTAAGGTCGAAGTCAGGCACGACCCTCTCTGGTAAATATGTCAATTTTTGAGACAGCGAACGGTTATCTATGCCACGCAAATCTATGTGACCTCACGCATGTAGGGCGTAGAATGAAATGGGATTATGCTAGTCACGATATGACTGTTCGCTCATAAAAGTAAAATTGATATATGATAAGAACGAGTTGAACTCTTTGGGGCAACACTATGCCTAACAACAACAACAACAACAACAACAACGAGAACAACATCATCAACAACAACCGCAACAACAACAACAACAACATCATCAACATCAACAACCGCAACAACAACAACAACAACATTGTACGATCGAACTCGACTTGCGTCTCGTTCAGTAACAAGTTTCTCGATTCTTCCATATAGCTTGATATATTTCTTTACGATAACTGATAACAATGTCCAAAATCCAAGATCTTTAAAGATCCATGGCCAGAAATATTGGCGTATAATCTGAAGCCGGGAATAATGTCTTTCCTTTATTAAAGATCCCTAGTTGAGTATGGCATGAAAGCTGTCCAATCTATGCTTTTTTGTTGTTAGCTCTTAGCACTTTTTGTATTTCGCTTGTGTTTCGTTTTTACCGTGTCTTCTTTGTGTTTGGTCTTTGTTTTAATTAATTTGTGCTTTGTCTCTTAAATTACCCACGTTTTCTACTCTTGGTCTGTGGTTTTTATTATTTTCACCAGTTGTTAGTCGTCTTTGAGACAATGCGTTGTTTTTTGGTTTTTTTTACTTCTTTTGTTTTTACCGTCCTAAGATTGTAGGGCGCTTAGAGCTTGCATGTCTCCAGGGACAGGCATCATTTAAAAAAAAATTATTATTATCATTATCGTTATTGTTATCGTTATTGGTATCGTATTATTATTATTATTATTATTATTATTACTAGTAGTATTATTATCGTTATTATCGTTGTTATTATTATCGTTACTATTATCGGTATCGTATTATTATTACTATTTTTTTTATTATCGTTATGATGATGATGATGATGATGATGATCCCAAACAAACACAGGCGAGAACAGTTTGACATCAATGCTCAGAAATATTAGCTTACCATAATTATGAAGGATTAATGTCTAGCTTTAAAGACCCAAGATCGTTAAAGATACATGGCCAGAAATATTAACCTATTATATGAAGGATTGATGTCTATCTTTAAAGATCCAAAACAAAAACACACGAGAACAGTGTAGCATCCATGGGAATGGAACATTAGTCTACAATATGGAGACTTTTGTGACCGCGAAAGATAAGAAAATTTGGAACAGTAAGACGGACACGCTGACTGATCTGGCATCCGGTGCTTTGCTCGAAAATGCGGTCAGAACTGTGCTCGCCAGACAGTTGGTCTATGAAATGTTCATGTGCTATCTGTCTTGAGAGTGGAATTTTACGAGTGTGTGTGTGTGTGTGTGTGTGTGTGTGTGTGTGTGTGTGTGTGTGTGTGTGTGTGTGTGTGTGTGTGAGTGAGTGAGTGAGTGCCAGTAAGAGAGAGAGAGAGAGAGAGAGAGAGAGAGAGTTAAACAAATGAAGATATCCCTGGAAATACACCTACGAGCAAGGCGTATACAATATATTAATTAAAAGAAGCTCGGCTTTGCTTTAAAAACATCTTCCAGCGAAGTTAATAGAATTATCCATTAATTACCATGCAGTAAATTGTGCTAGACTAGAAGTGAACTCTAGGTAATTTCTCCTCTGCACCTTTGCGATTTGTAAGTGGATTAAATTCGACCTGTATGTATTGTATTTTATTTATCAGAAGCGCGTGTCTCTTATTTTCGTCATTGTGAATCTCTTCGTGCGTCAGTTTGTGCGGAATGATCACTGTAGTCCAAAGTATAGAAATGCCTAGTTCTCTCTATCTACCAGCGACACTGATGTGCTCGACGGAAATTGGGTCTTTGGAGATGTTTCGAAAGTCATAGCGAATCGCGTCGCGCAAGAGATAGTCTGTTGGTTACAATCAAAGATCTGGACAGAGACGAGAAGTGTTCAGTATGAATGTTCTGCAATTTGTTACCATAAGCGGGCTAGTGGTCATCTACAGTGCTTTGCAGGGTGAGTCGATTTGGAATGATTTGTTGGTGTGTTTCTATAGTCTGTCCTGATCCACACTGAAACGGCGAATGCAACAGCACGAACACACAGATTGGATAGCTATAGACCTGTCCGCGCATACTCTGTGTGTGTGTGTGTGTGTGTGTGTGTGTGTGTGTGTGTGTGTGTGTGTGTGTGTGTGTGTGTGTGTGTCTGTCTGTCTGTCTGTGTGTCTGTGTCTGTGTGTCTGTGTCTGTGTCTTAGAGAGAGAGAGAGAGAGAGTGGTACTTTATTTCAAAGGTGGAAACTTGTAGTGTTAGTTGCGATCATGATTTCTTACAGCTTGCCAATGAACACTTAACTACGAGCTACGTACTACATAACAATTTACAGCGATGCCGAACGCAGTTAAGGCATAATACTACACCTTCGGGTGTGGATTGTTTTTTTCTTCAGTTGAAGTATGTGGCATCCATACGGGTCGATCGTCTGGGGCCCTCGCCTGGTACTCCCCCCCCCCTCCCCACCCCCGTACTTTGGAAATGTTCAGCCCACAAAGAATCAAAATAGATGCAATTCCAAAGTTCGACACTGAACAGCTGAGCTCACCCTTCTCCACATTGGATTACAAAGCGTTGATCTTCGATGTGCGAGAGAAGTCGTGCATGTATACATACTCACGTTGTGTTCAGCCGATGAAAAGCGTCTTTAAAGTCCCCAAGCGCAACATGAAAACCGCAGGCGAACGTTTGTGGTGCCGTTATCCAGACCCAGCCGTTATCTGTACCGGGGGCGGGGGGGGGGGGGGGGGGGGAGACGTGCGAACAGGATACTGAAACCTCCCGGCTGGCTGTATTGTTAGCGCGGGAAAATCGTACATTCCAATCCAAGCTCTCAAGTCGAATAAACATTCCAAAATACAACATGTGCCACCGTTTACAAATGTAATCTGTAGTACTGTAGGCAAGCGTTCGGTACAAATCTACTGAACATGAAGCTGTTCAACAGCGGCGACTGATCATGATAAACAGACATGCGTGTTAGATCTGTACCCTGTTTAGAATAATATTCACAACAGAAACATGCTGAGGGGTATACTCTGTGAATTTGTACTTACTTTTTCGTCCGTCGTTTTCTTTCCTGGTTTCGGCCACAGGAAGTAGTATCAGGCACCAAACCCACGTGGTGAGCATCCCCGTACCGGGGGCCGAATCGTTAACACTAGGCCCCCGCAACCACGGCCAAGTCGGGCTAACCGAGACCGAGCCGAGATAAGTAATAGCTAAGAAGGAAAAACATTAAAATACTCGGTGACAAGGAAAGTGGACAGTTGCGAACAACTTTGAGGCCCCCGTGTTATTTTACAGTGTGCACAGAAGCGAGGAATTCTGTCAAATTCACCGGCACAGTGAATTTTTAGCATGGCTAGGAGATTATTGTGCGTGGGAGTGATTTCCCTTGAAAACAAAAGCAGACGTTTTTTCCCGGGGGAATTTCGGTCACACCTGTCAACAACATCGTCTCCTCCAAAATCAGGGTATGGTATTATTTTGTTATGCTAACAACATTATACAGCTTAGCGAGGCGTTTCCAAATAATTAAGTGCTCTTGAACATTATGCAGCGCGAAATTAACGTCTGCTGTAAAGGACGTTAAACACCCAAACACCCACGTACTTTCTCTTTCGTGTAGTTTACAAATAAAGCTGATGGCCACTGATGAGAAGTGACTCGGAAAACTGATAATCGGTAGGCCTAGAGCATCAGAATCGGTTCCGAAAGCTGTCCTGCAAAGGTGTACATACTAAAGAGAGAGAAATCAACTATATTATCATAACCAACTTGCTGCAAGGATCCTATAAACGAGGATCTTTGCTTGCTGTGAAGCTGATGAAAAGATGGCATTCTTTTAAGAGTATAAATGATCCTGTGAACAGGCGATAATTAAGAAAGTCACTGTCAGCAGCTACGAAGGCACATTTAGAGATAGGTAGAAAATGCTATGTAGTAAGCAATGACTGAAGTTTAGAATCAATTAGCAAAGACGCACCAATTGACATAAAGGAATGACGTTACCGACGCCGGAGAGATAAAACTTGATGCAGCTACAAAGAAACTAAAACCAGGGTACGGTATTATTTTGTAATGCTCACATTATACAGCTTAGCAAGGCGTTTCCAAATAATCAAGTGCTCTTGAACGTTATGCAGCGCGAAATTAAAGTCTGCCGTAAAGAACGTTAAACACCCGAACACCCACCCCTCTGCTGTACGCCTGTACTTTATCTTTCACGTGGTTTACAAACAGCTGACAACGCTCTCTGAGAACGCTACAGGTATGACATTGATATTGTCTTTGGTTTCGGGCATTAATAACAGAAAAGATGAACGTTGAGGCAGTTTCTTTGTAGCTGCATCAAGTTTTATCTCTCCCGCGCCGGCAATGTCTTTCGGCCTATAGTGTCAGTTGGTTATGACTTATGACCATTAAAATCAATAAATAAATAAATTTCTCTCTCTCTCTCTTTCTGCTTATACCTTTGCAGGGCAGGTTTCAGAACCAGTTCTGATACTTTACCATTTATCAGTTTTTCGTTCTCAATAATGCTCATCAGCTTTATTTGTAAACTACACGAAAGAGAAAGTACGTGGGTGTTTGGGTGTTTAACGTCCTTTACAGCAGACGTTAATTTTGTGCTGCACAATGTTCAAGAGCACTTAATTATTTGGAAACGCCTCGCTAAGCTGTATAATGTTGTTAGCATAACAAAATAATACCATACCCTGGTTTTGGAGGAGACAATGTTGTTGACAGGTGTGACCGAAATTCCCCCGGGAAAAAACGTCTGCTTTTGTTTTCAAGGGAAATCACTCCCACGCACAATAATCTCCGAGCCATGCTAAAAATTCACTGTGCCGTTGAATTTGACAGAATTCCTCGCTTCTGTGCACATTGTGAAATAACACGGGGACCTCAAAGTTGTTCGCAACTGTCCACTTTCCTTGTCACCGAGTATTTTAATGTTTTTCCTTCTTAGCTATTACTTATCTCGGCTCGGTCTCGGCTAGCCCGACTTGGCCGTGGTTGCGGGGGCCTA
>JACVVK020000120.1:147500-162500 GCA_018292915.2 Batillaria attramentaria | reverse complement strand
TCAGACTGTTCTTTTGATCTTATATTGCTACTTGCAAAATTTTATATATATATTCCTGTAGATGTAACAAGACATTACCTGCTATGTACCCATTTATAGAACTGCTTAGATGTAGATATAATATTGAGAAATATGCTGCTCGACTGAGAATCAGTTATGGAGAATTTCGAGCCCGCTGGTGCAGGTACTTACCACTACTGTGAAAAAAAAACAACAACCTATCTGTATTGCGAATATAATTTACTCTGTTACGTACCAGTATAAATATCAACCACACACGCACTCTCTCTCTCTCTCTCTCTCTCCCCCCCCCCCCCCCCCCCCCCCTCTCTCTTTCTCTCTGTCTCTCTCTCTCTCTCTTTCCACATAAAAATGCACACACATTTTTCATAGATATTTTTTTTTTAATGAGTAAAATCATGGATGGTTACGAACGCATATGATGTACATGAATGTGTGTTTATGTCACAGTATGTATACGTATGTACCATACTCTATGTTTGACGTACGAGCCGGTGTGTGTGGAAAAAGAAGTTCAATAAAAAAAAAAAAAAGGAACTGATACAAAAAAAAAAAAAAAAAAAATGGTACATAGCTCCCCCCCCCCCCCCCCTACTCCCTGCTGTAGGCAATGGACTCGCCCCAACAGTGCCGTGTGCAGTGTGGTGTGTGCGTGCGTGCGTGGGTGCGTGTGTGTGTGTGTGTGTGTGTGTGTGTGTGTGTGTGTGTGTGTGTGTGTGTGTGTGTGTGTGTGTGTGTGTGATGTGGGTTCCTAAACCTACTCCCTAGTACCAAACACAGCAAACCGTCTTGCTCGTCTTTATCTGCTACTTTTTTTTTTATCCTTCGTCTCTGTTACATCCAGTTTTAAGCGCAGCGGACAAGATCTGTTGTTAGTCATGAAGTCATTCTGAATCATTACGTACGTTAGTGCAGGGAGTGCAGAAATAATCACTGTAGCCCAAAGTATAGAAAAGCCTAGTCCTGTCTACCTTTCTGCGACACTGATGTGCTCCGTCCACAGAAACTGGGTCTTAGGAGATGTTTCGATGCAGATAGCGACGGGCCCGAAGTAGTTTGTTGTCACAGCGGATCTGGACAGACAGAGAAGGAAATTATTCAGTATGGACGTTATACAGTTTGTTACAATAAGCGGGGTAGTGTTCATCTGTGCTGTTTTGCAAGGTAAGTTGGACTAGAATGATATGGTGGCGTTATTCCTTCGTTTTCTGTATCTAGTAAAATGCAACAGCGAAGCAAGAATGTTCTAGAACAGTTTCGCTCGTGAGTGCGCCTGTACGCTCGATTAGTACAGCTCTTAATGCAGTCTCGTTCACACTTAGCGCGTGCGGTCGAATATTCAGATTTTACGATTGTCTTTACGCTACTGGAGCGCTCAGTGTGGTCGCCGCGTCATCGAGTACGCTTCTGTTGGTCCAGTGCCAGCATTACAGACGCTGTCACTGTCCAGGTGTCTAAGTGGTGTGATGATAGATACCACGAAAACAGCTCAGAGCGATCCCGCAGGGGTAACGGGTCCCGCCACGACTGAATACGAGATGTTGGGGGTTCGAGTCCCACTCGAGGCTTCACATTTTTTTTTCAGCTGAAGTGTATGGCACCGTTCATTTAGGGCGATCACCCCAGGCGGTCTCTTCGGGTACTCCGGCTTTCTCCTCTCCGCTTTGGAAATGTTCAGCCAACAGAAAAAAAAATTAAAAAGTAAAATAATGCAGTCTGAAATCCCGAAACCTAAACATCTCAGCCGACCCTTCGCACCATGCGACTGTGATGTCCGGTGTGTGAGACAGTGCGTGTGGTTCACGTGAGTTTGCGTGTTGGGTTGAGTTTGTAGCGCTTTGAACAAGTATTTTGGATAAAGCGTTTATATGGATACAATTATTATTATTATTATATCTCAGGTTGCCATGGACTGGATGTCTATTCCACGAAAGACAACGTTGATGTGGTGTACGTGTGTGAGGGCGACGACCTTGACCTTCCCTGGAACCTAACCTTGACCCCAAGCGAGGAGCTGGTGGACCTGCAGTGGCTGTACCAAGGCGGATCTCAAGAGCTCATCGCCATGTTTGCTAACGACGAATTTCTGCCTTCAGGTCGGATCGGCCTGGGCACCTTTCTTTCTTCGATTATTTCTTCTTCGTTGTTGTTGTTTTCAGTTATTTACAGTTCTGACCAACATCGATATCAGTAATTACATGTACTTATTTATAGGTCTGACCAATGTCGACACCCTTATTAATTTACATGTAGTTTTTCGTAACTAACTGATTTTTATTTGTTCATTATTTTATATATTTGTCTGACCAGTTTTGAGGTCCTTTTTATCTATCAGTATGCGCTTGACAAATAAAATTATTATCCCATGTAGTACTTATGAGTATGCGCTTGACAAATAAAATTATTATCCCATGTAGTACTACTGATTAGTACTAGTAGTAGGCCTAGTAACAGTGGCAGTAGTAGTATTTTTTTAAAAATTGTTCTGCTAATCTTGACACCTCATTTATTTATCAAATTTTATTTGTTTAATTATTTATGAATGAATCTAATTATTTATCTTTAGTATCTACTATCGTCTGTCTGTCTGTCTGTCTGTCTGGATAGATCGATGAATCAATAAATCAGCCAATCAATCGATCAATCAATTGATTTTGTCCCTCAAGTTAAGGGCAATTAAAATGGACAGATTCAATGATAGAATGATTTGATGATTTCATCCATCTGTTGCGCACGGCTTTGCCTTTAATTTCAATTCCCGACGGTTTGGTTGGTTTGTTTGTTTTGCCGTGATTGTCCCGAACAATGGCGGGAAAACTTAACTGGCTTATAACCAGGATGACTGTTTGAACTTGGCGTATTGACTATTCCTTTTGACCTGTGACCCACGTACAGCGCCGTATGCCGGGCGCGTGCAGCACGTGGGGGCGGGGCTTGTGATGAGCCACTTTTCGGCCAGTGATGCCGGCGACTACACACTGTCTGTCAGCGCTCATGATGGCAGTGGCTTCTTGAGGCTCCAAGCAACTGCACACGTTCAGCTAGCAGGTACACACACACACACACACACACACACACACACACACACACACACACACACACACACACTGACACATGTCTTCGGGTTGGTTTTTTTTTTTTTTTTTTCCAAAATTCATTTGTCACTCAGTTGACAGTGAGAGGTGGCGCCGTGACAAACATGATTAGATTTGTTAGTCACCTGAGTGTCATATGACAAAGTGGGTTAATTTACGATTAAACGTGACAGGTTTCAGCAGCAGCAGCAGCAACAACATCACCATCATCACCAACACCATTACTGTGATTCGGGGCGCGGGGTGGTGGTGGTGGTGGTGAGGAGGAGGAGGAGGAGGAGGAGGAATCGGGTGGATGACGATGATGGATGATGATGATGATGATGGCTGATGATGGCCGATGATGGTTGTTGATGATGATGATGATGATGATGATGATGATGATGATGATGATGATGAATCGGGATGATGATGATGATGATGATGATACTCGAAATATTCAGCTTTGATGATGATGATGATGATGATACTCGAAATATTCAGCTTTGATTCGTTCATTTGCATGTAAAGAGCCCCCAGCAACGGTAGGGGGCGTGCTCCGCGTGACGGAACAGCCAGAAGCGGTGTATGACGAGAAGTCCGGACAATGGTACCTCACTCTCACCTGTGGCCGGTTCACTGACCGTGGCCAGCCGCCAGTTGACGTTGTGTGGACGGTAAGAGGTTAAAAATTAATTCATGATTTAATTTAATTAATTTATTGTTTGAATTGAAGGTAAGCCAAAGCGTACATAGTCACACCTGTGGAACCGGCCACCTCCATGGGACAAAAGCCTCTCACATGTGACAGGGCCACTGCGTTTTTCTATCCACAATGCAGGGGAGAGAACTCTTGTCTTGCCCGGTGTGTATCCCCGGTGGTATCTCGGGGTAGGCTAGGTAAACTGAAAAGACGGGCATAGAAATTGTTTGCTTTCATAAAAAAGCGAAGGAGAAGAAAAAGGAATAAACCTTTGTCAGCTCCTGTTTCACCCAACACAGCAGGAAAGACAACTACTTCGAACAGCGGCATGGCCGGTTATAGCCCTTGCTTGTCGTTCCAAAAAGCACTGAATTTTCTCTTTTCTTCAAGACACCAGATGGTACAACACAGAACAGTTCAGATTACATAGACGGCAGCTTCATACTCCGGCTCCCGAACCCTGCGCCCGGGGGTAACTTTTCCTGTGCCATCGCCCCTGGTGCCCCGGCAACGTCTTGCCTGCCAAAGAACTCCCAGTTGCTGGGGGAGACACTTGGCTACGAGAACAGACAAGAAGCAGAGAACGCGCACCTTCGCGAGGAATCGGAGCGACTCAACGGTTCTTGCGTTGGTATGAGATGCATGTAGTGGTACTACTGAGTTGTTGCTGACTGAGGATGCGGGTTTTGGAGCACACGATAAATGATCATTGCAAACGTTTTGAGTGTCTTTATCGTCTCCTGTTTGTTTGTTTCTTCCAATTTTCTTTGTTATTGTTACCCCCCTGTTTGTTCGTTTGTTCGTTTGTTGGTCCAGCTCTGATCAGCAGCTCAATTCACTCGCGGGCAAGGGCCAGTTGGAGGAGGAGAGAGGAGACGGAGGGGGTTCAGTTTGGGGTGGGGAGGAGGTGGGGGGGGGGGGGGGGGGGTGAAGAGGGTGGTGGTGAATGTGGGGACGGGGACAGAGGGAGGAGGGAGCGTATCAATTATTATTTCTATGCCTCTGGCTGAAAATCTCAGGTGGACTCGAAAGTGAAAAGAAAAGAAAAGGAGTGTTCTATGCTATTTTCCCTTCGTCGTTACGGCTTCGATGATATTATTACCTTTCTCTGTAAGTAAATGATATGGACAGCCCCAAACCAACCAGTCAGCTTACTTTCTAGCCAACCAGCCACCCACCCAAATAGCCAACCAACCCACCAACTAATCCACCCCACTCACCCAACCTAACCACCTACCATCCATCCAGCCATGCACCCAACCAGCCACAAATCCGGCCACTCAACCGTTTTCCCACCCACCCTACTGCCCATTCACGCGACCCACCAACCAACTGTACTGGCAGAACCCTTTGGCCTGTTGCAGGCTCAGCTGCTCGTGTCGTGTTCTGCACAGCGGTGGACCCAGATTCACAGAGGGTCAGCCCTGGAGAACGCCTTCTCCCGTCTCACGTGCTCATCAACGAAGGTCAAGGTTATGACCCCGCCACCGGCATTTTCACGGCGCCTGTCGACGGGGTCTATTTCTTCTACGGAACGGCACTGTCCGAGAATCTGGTCGGCTCTTCTTCCTTGCTGATCGGGTTTGACGGCTTCTCGAGCAGGTCCTACAACAAGACATACGGGTCTCCGGTCTCTGGCTCCAGCCTGAAGTCGTCTGTGGTGTGGGACTTCAAGAAGATGTCTGCTGGAGAACAGGTATGGACATCCAGATCCGTGCTTTTTTTTTCAGGGGTCCAAATAAAAACCGAAACATTTTTTTTTAATCGAAACTTAAATATCTTTTTGGTAGCTGGACCAGTATTAATACGCGTCAAGGAGGTAATGGACACCACTTGACGCATAACGAAAATCTGTATGCATCTTACATCGATACAGTGCACGCCGGCTTGTGATAGTCGAAAATGTCGAACTCTAACACCACAACTTGAACATGCGCCATGGAGGATCCAGTTGGGTGACGTTGCACATTTCGATCCAGCTCAGCTAGTGAATATCGGCGGAGGCACACCGGCTGTTAATTATTATACATTATCCTGACGTTTCGTCGTGCTTCAGTACGTACCAAACAAGAAAACGACTATGATATTGCCACCCCAACATGTTCTTCTTTAAAGCCGGCCTTGAACCGTAATATAACCTTCGAGGATTTTGCCGAAAGACGGTCGCCGAACCATGCTAGAACGCTTGATCAAAGCCGTGGTCAGACAACTCCTATCTGATGTACTATCAGCTCGCCGAACTAGATCTCCTCAACCCAAGTCAGTCTGTCTTGGGTCACACGACAAGGCCAAGGGTATAAAAACTTTTCTCATCGGGCGTGGTTGTCTGATTTATCTGTCCTTGACCAAAAGCAATTGGTTCAGATAAATCCACAGTGACATCACGCCATTGCAGGTAGTCCCACACGGCAGCTTGTGGCGAAATGAAATGTAATGAGGTGTTTTCCGTGCTATTTTTAGGCGTGGCCCCAAGCGTTTTTATAGCGTATCATCTATGATGTCATGCATAAATTAGTAACCTGAGGAAGAGGGTTAATCTGACCCAGAAAAGTCTTATAGGATACTGGCGTGTTTGCCTATCAAAGCCAGTTCCTGCCTCGAGCTGATCGAAGTCACTTCAGGTGATGTAGAGATACAGCTTCGCACAGCGATTGGTCACAGTGGAACTGAATTCAAACCGGCGGAGTTGTTGTCTCGCTCCCATTGGATGCCAGGCCGCTGTGCCTTAAAACATTAATAGGGGCAGATAATCAGAGACGGGGCACGGGGCAAGGCCGGACAAGAACTCTTCACTTCCGGCGGGTTATTTTCGATGGCCCATTGGACTCCCCACAAAGAACACAACTACTGCCTCTAATGATAATACAATTAAAAAAAAAAAAACAAAAAACTTCTTCTTCTTCTTCTTCAGATCTACGTGACAAGTACTGGCGCTGGCGATTTGGAGCCGTACTCTAGTTTTGGCGGCTTTCTCATGGAATGAGAATAAATATACTGTTTAAGTCAAGTTAGCCTGAATTATCCGAGTCAGTCCTCAAGCCTAACACTGCCTGCTGCCTCCGCCACTCATTGAACCCGCACTGTGCACCACAGGGCACATCCGTGATTCTTCGAGCTTAACTCTAGCGGACTGGTATAACATCATGTAATGACTAAATGTGAATTAAATAGTACACAATGCGTTCACGTCAAGTTTTGTGTTCCATATTGACTCTGTGTGTGTGTGTGTGTGTGTGTGTGTGTGTGTGTGTGTGTGTGTGTGTATGTGTGTGCTTGCTTAAAATGGTTCATGATTCCGCAAAAGGAGGACAGAAAACTCGCATTTAGCGATGACGTTGACGGAGAATCCACAAGTACTGGCACGCCTGCCACTGAAAAAGCTGCGTTATGCAAGGCGTGTCCACACGGACATGCCGCGTCAGTCCCCCCCCCCCCCCCCCCCCCCCCCCGACTGAATTGGTTTTCTTAAAATATAGACTAAAATCTGTGCTATTTGGTGAATTTTAGGTGCTCCAGAGGAGGAAATACTTCTTTTGGAGGAACAATTTATGCAGGACTGATTACTAGACAAAACTATGATCTGTGCAATCTGGCGTCAGTGTTCAGTCTAGCAGGAGTTTTACGCGGTGCTTCACTGGGAGGAACCGGCCGAAACACACTTTCTGATGGGAGTTGAATTTGTAGCCAAAGGTGAAAATCCGCAAGAAAGGCGGAAGATTTTGGTGTCAGTGACGGCCGTGTCAGTGTGTGTGTGTGTGTGTGTGTGTGTGTGTGTGTGACAGACAGTGTGTGTGTGACAGACAGTGTGTGTGTGTGTGTGTCAGTGTGTGTGTGTGTGTGTGTGTGTGTGTGTGTGTGTGTCTGTCTGTCTGTCTGTCACGCCGGTGTGTGTGTGTGTGTGTGTGTGTGTGTGTCAGTCTCTCTCTCTCTCTCTCTCTCAGTCTCTCTCTCAGTCTCTCATCCCAAGGCCAACTGAACTCGTATTGCATGATCGGTTTCAGTTGAGGCGCCCTAATAATAATAATAATCAATAATAATAACTTGAATCACAAGTTGTTCTAATATGGCGCAGAAAATCTGCCCAAGAGAGCACTCAGTGCGCGCTACACACACACACACACACACACACACACACACACACACACACACACATAACCAGACATCATCATCATCATCATTGTAATACTATGGAACCATCCCCTTTTACCTGATACCCTCTCCCCGTCTCATCTCACACAACTTGAGACTCCTCTCCACCATCGCTGATTTCAACCTTTCACACAGCGTTGGCAAGCGGCGCAGGGCCAGCCACTGCTCCTACTGTCTACGAACTCAGCTCTTCATTCTGAAAGGGGGGTCAGCGGGATGTCAAGCTACGACTGTTTCAAGGGAGTCCCTCCCATGTAACGGTTGTTTGTGACTTCGCTACTTCTGTGCCTTCGCTACCTCTGTACGCACTGGCGACTATGCGTGGAAGAGCCCGCACATTTACCACCCTTTCCGCCCCCCAGCCGCAGGCAATGGACTCGCCCCAATCAACACTGCTTTGCCGTGTGCAGTGTGTTGAGTGTGCCAGTGTGACATACACACGGTCATGCTGAGGGAATACAGGATTCCCCCCCTTCCACACACAACTCTTGACACAAAGCAGACGCCATATCGAGCACCCAGCCCAGCGTGTGTAGTAGTAGTGTGGCTTCTGGCTTGCAACAGCAACGCTTGGATTACTTTTGTGTTGTTTTGGAGCCTCGGAGGATTTTATCGTACCGCTGGACAACTTTTTTTTTCTCACGTCGTCTGACTGACCGGAACTGAACGCTTAACGGGGGGCACCGTCGGGGATCAATTAAAAAGTCAAAAACTTTCACAGAACCGCTGTCTGCCACGTGAAAGGTGAGTACAAGTTTGTAATTTTAGAAATGATGCAAGTGATGCTCAATCTTGTCTTGTCATGCGATGCTTGAATTCTGTTAGGTGGTGACTGTTTTTTTGTAAACTCGCTTTGAACTGGCCGAGCAAGTTGACTTCTGCAAGAACTGACTCGGCCGGCCTGATAGCTGTGACCCAGTTACTGTCTGGTCATTTAGGGTCACTTCCTTTCGAAACAGTCTTGAGACTCATGATATACACCACAAACAGATAATGCTCCCGTCTGTTGGGTGGGTACTTGCCGGTCCTCACGTACACACAGTCACGTTTTGATTTCGTTATCCATCGTCAACCCCTCGAAGCAAAAAGTGTCGTCTGCCCGAACTTTATCGAGGGTGCGGTTGTCTCCCTTGTATCGATCTCTGCCCGAGGCTTTTACGAGGTCAGTGAGGCAAACCCCCAAATGCTGACCAAGCCCAGTATGACTGTTTGTTCGGACATACGCAAACAGATGGATTATGGCCAATGTGTCATGGATGAATGAGTGGTCAAGTGCCAGAGGTCTAACTTGGACACGGCCCAGGAATAACTGAGTTTGGAGTTCCAGTACTAATCCGGGCTGACTACATGCATACAAATGCTTGTGGTCATGCTGAATTACATGCTGACATGAGTTATGTTGGTGCTGGCATGTGTTAAGGACATGGCGTTATTTGTTTGGGTCTGACAAGTGAGACATTTTGTAGCAGTTTGTGTAGGTACCCTGGCATACCCTTCACTGGTTGTATACATGTGTGGTTACACCCGACATAACCATTTGGTACACACTGGGGAGCCGGGGTGGCCGAATGGTAGAGCCTTAGACTCTCAATGCTCGGGTCGTGAGTTCGTATCCCGGCTGGGGCCAAATATCTGTGCTGGCTTTTCCATCGTAGCCCCGTCTTTGATATCACCCATATGAGGTGGAGAAGGATGTTAAACCCCCAAACACCCACCCACCCCCCTGGTACACACATTTATCATAGTTGTGATACTTGGGAAATAATTTATGTGAAAGTATTTTGTTTAAGTTTATTCAACATGTATGTAAACTGCTACTCTTCATTTGACGATCAGCCAGCCTTGCTGTACTCAAAGGGTACTGATAGCCCATCCGTCTCTGTCATTGCTTGTCAGACTTGTATAAATATCTCTCTGCACAGTACATGTAATTAGCATGCGCATGCTGACTTAGAAATTCGTGACATTCCAGTCATTGTTATTGGTGTTAGCTTAATGTTGATCTGTTGGTCAGCAGGCACCAGTTCATGCACCATTTCATTCACCGGTGGGTCAGGGCACATCTGCTGAGAGTTAATGTAGCTTGCCCCAGCTAATACATGGGTATGCATACATCCACTGATCTAGTTATGTGAGTGGACGGTCTCACTCTTGTACAAGTCTGAGATTACTCTGTTAAGAATGAAAGGGCACTGGATTGTACAATCCCAGAAACTTAGGCTGGCGAGTATAGCAAAGCAAGACTTGCTATTGAAATCAGCCAACTTTGTGTGTCGGCCTATTATGTGACCCTGTGGATGTACTCACACGTTGTTGTGACTGCAATGTCACTGCTGATTAAATTAAGTAAAATTTGCATCACTTTGCATTGCAAAATACTGAAAAATTGTTCTCCGTGTGGCAGGGGGAGCTTTATTGCAGTGAAGTTAGAACCCTCCATTCCCCGATATTTAGTCAAATATCAATTGTGCATACTAAAAATCCCACATCCATCTTTTGAAGAAAAGTAGGCTGTGGCTTGTGGCGTGGAAAACAGAAATACTGTCACACACTTCATAGTGGATAGCAGGGTAGAGGTTTGCACAAAATGTAGCGCTTAGCGGCAGTAGGCTTTCACTGCTTTGTCCTCTAGCCCTCCAGTGCCATGAGCATTTCAGAAGAGATGGATATGTGCACACGATACTATACCATACATTACCACACCATACATTACCATACCAAATTTATTTTCACAGACGATGAAGAGATTTAGTGAAAAAGAAAAGTGTAGAATGCCAATAATAATGATAATAATAATTGTAATTTAATAATCTGATTTTAGTGGTGGTGTTGTACCCAACAGCTTGGCTCTGAGCACCCTGAGCTGAACCCAACAACACATGCTAATGTGAGTTGTGCATTCGCTCACACACCTGACATCAACACATTACAATTATTATGTGGTGGAAAGGGTCAGCTCAGCTATTGAAGATTCTGAATTTAGAATTGCATTTTCTGTTGCCCCCAGGAGCAAAAAAAAAGGGGGGGGGGGGTCTGGACATTTCCAAAGCAGAGTTGTACTTGCAGGGAGCTTTAGTATCTTCAGAGAATGCAGGGGGTGGTCTAAATGAGGGGTGGAGGGGGGGGGGGAGAGAGGGACAAGGGGGGCAGGGGTATCTATACATGTGCACATGCTCACTTTATGATATGAGGAAAAAACGTCACACCGTTATTCAGCTTACCTGGGTAGCGTTATAGAAAATGGGAATATTGCAGAGAGGTGTGTGCAGGCCTGTATTATACGTTATTACCACTATTCAGCTATTCAACAGTTGCGGCTGGTAACAGGTGAAAGGGAGTGGTTCAGTGGAAGTGGAGGCGGGGGGGGGGGGGGGGGGGGGGGGGGGGGGTTAACGAATAATGGATCATGTAAAGCAAGCTTGATCACAACTGAATCTGTTCAGATACCGGCACGTCAAGGTAGCCTAGTTATGTTTAATCTGAAAAAGTAAACGAGGCCGGCATGGTTCAGCGCTGTTGATTTGTACAGAGGAAGCCAGAGACCAGACTGGCACCACGTGCTACCGGTTATTGAGAGGGATCAAAGGCGAACCGTTGAGACCCACGGCTTTGTATCTCTTCCCCTCTCGGCCATTTTTCTTATTACTGCCTTGCTTCATCTAGGCCTTTCGCTTTCCTTATCTCACAAGCCTATCCAGTAACACTAACACCCTCCGTTGCTTGCAGCATTCTCCGCGGCAGAACCAGTTGTTACTGACTCGACTGTTCTGCAAACTATACCGCCTCTGCAGACATTCGACCTAAGTCAGGGTGTACATAAGATAAGGGTGGGTGGATGGGTGTTTGAGGGTTTAACATACATGTTTTTATACCACATAGATGAAAGATGGGGCAACGAGAAAAAGGCCAGCACAAATAATATTATATGGCTTAACCAGGATTCAAACTCACAGCCTGAGCATGGGAAGGCAAAATTAATGTTCTGTCACTCCTGGCACGTAAGATAAGAGTAAACTTTATTTGCTCAACATGACATCAGCTCAGAGTTAAGGATACATCAAGTTTAGCGGATCTGGCTGTCTGACTGAATTGAATAATGCTCCACTGGACTGTTCAGTTAGGGTAGCTGTCCCTTCCACCTGTAACCTGCTCATTACGGCTTTCTCCAGTCACATCTTGCAGCGTGGGGATGTTAAACCTAACTAACCGACCAACCTCAATAATCATGAGAATATTGTTTTGACGAGTAATATACAATAATAATACATCAAACAAAACCGAATACAACATTTTACATGTATAACCAAAATGCAACGTACAAACTACAAGTTAACCAAACTACAACATAACCAGAATACAACAAAACCAAGCTACAACACAGCAGCTGAACTCCTTGGCTCAAATGATTTGGGGACACTTTCAGCCTTAACTCTTTGATGACGGAGCGCAATTTCTGACACACGATTATAGGAAATCGTGTGTCAGAAATTGCGCTCCGTCGTCAAAGAGTTAAGCTATATTGCCCGGTGCCTTTGCTGTATTGTGATACACAAGTTTTTAAACAAACGAACTTGAACTTGTTCATCCCCAACCAGGGCATCTAGCAAAGTTTTGTCAGTTAGAACAATGTGTATTGCTGCTTTCTCTGAGGCGGTCTGTTCGAACAGAGCAAATGGAGTGATCTGATCCCTCCGGGTATCCCATCGGGGGGTGAGAGGCCACCGAGCATGCGTGCACCGGATTTAGGTTGAATGTCTGCAGAACCAGTTCTGCGGAGCGCAGAATGGGCTTTCACGACCTTCCTCTGATTTGGAACCATTCAGCTACACATCGCGACAGGGGATCTGTGTATTACCTGTGGAAAAACTGGGGGATAGGAAAAGATTTGAAAAAAAAAAAAAAAAAAAGACGGATGTGGAGGTGTGCGCGTGGTGGTGGGTGGAGGGGAGGGGGGAGAGGGAACGCAGCATGCATGTGGTCTTTAGTTTATGACAGGGGAGGAAAACGGACGGCACAGGGGCACGCACACACGCACACACACACACACACACACACACACACACACACACACACACACACACACACACACACACACACACAGGCATTACGCACATACATGTATACACGTGGAAGAACTTTTCGGGGGTGTGGGGATTTGAGTGAAGATGTAGGGGTGGGGGAAGGGGGGGGGTGCGGCAGCGGAAGGGAAAGGGCGCATGCATGCATGTGCTCAGGTGAGCACAGGTGAGAAAGGCATACATCGGAAAATAAATCACACTGTTATTCATCAATGTCTGTGGAAACATTAAAGGGGGGGGGGGTGAAGGGGGGGAATGTGGGGCGGAAGTATAGGAATCACACATGTGCTGTCTATGACAGGTGAGAAGAACATACAACAGGGGGGAAAACCACACCATTATTCATCGATGTATAGATGTCTGTCGAAAACGTGGGAGGAATGACAGGGGGATGGGGGAAGGGAAAGGGGCGGTGTAAATTTAGGAGATGAACGGATGGTGCTGGAACGGAAGGGTGAATGCATGTGTGTTCTTTATGACAGGTGAGAAAGAGTACAAAGGAAAACAAATCACACCTTTATTCGTCTTGGAAAGGTTGGGGGAGGTGTCTCTAGGAAAGCTTGTGTGTGTGTGTGTGTGTGTGGGGGGGGGGGGGTGTTCGTGGCGGAAATGTGCATGCATGTTCAGTTTATGACAGGTAAGAATGAAGTACAGCGGGAAAGAAAATCAAACCGTTATATATATATATAGATCTATCTATGTGTGTAAAAAACAACAACAACAACAACAACAAAAAGCCCCAAATAAATTGGGGGGGGGGGGGGGGGTGGAAGGGATGGTGAAGGAAGGGGAACTGTGTATAATGCGCTCTTTATGGCAGGTGAGAAAGAGGCACGACGGCAAAAAGAAAAAGAAAAAGAAAAAATCACACCGTTATTCAGCTGACAGGGGTAGGATTACAGAACGTATGAGGGTTTCAGAAAGGTGTGTGTGCAAGCCTGCATTTTCCTTTATCACAGTTGAGAGAGATAACACGTAATTCAGAGGCTGCGGCCGATAGAAGCAGTTGAGAGGGAATGTGTGGAAGGGAGAAACAGGAGTTGTACCTTTCTTTCTTTCTTCTTTGACCCCCCCCCCCCCCTTTACACCCCCATCCCCACCCCCACCACACCTGCCAACCCCGATGGCTGTTAGATGTAACGGGTGTATAGAGATAAAAACCATACTCTTACGCAGTCGTCGAAACAGGAAGTATTTCAGTGCTTTATGCGTTTATTTTTTTTCTCCTCCGGCGTGTTGTTGCTGCTGTTGAATTTTTGTTTTTATGGGGGGTGGGGGGAGGGGGAAACTATTCAGCGTGTGAACCATACCAACAGCTTTCAAAAGCCTTTGACGTATCCACAATCTGTAAAACAACAACAAAAAAAAAAAAAAACAAAAAAAAAAAAAACAAAACAGAAACAACAACAACAACAAAACCCCTTAGAAGTAGCCCCGCGTAATTTCTTTTTTTTTTTTCTAATGCAATAGTGCACATTACGTAAAATTTCTCAATCATTTCTGGACAGTTTGACGACAACGGTGAGATCCCCGAGAAACTGGTTTGAGTTTCTAGTATAGGCTTCTCCGAGCGCAGAGGTACCATCGAGGGTTCCCTGCCAAAACGTACTATCTCTCCTCTTTCTATCTGTATCGATAATACCTTCTGGCAGCGAACCCTCGAGTCATCTTGAAGTGAACTTTGTGAGACAAACTGTAAGAGGCTCTCTGTCGATTATGCCTACGTCTGTTGATGTGGTGCTTCAAAGAGAAAAGAGGTAACAAGTTTATCGTGTGGGAGCGTGTGTACTTGCAGATGCCGTCATCACAGCCCCCTTGCAGCAAAAGCAAATTCAAAAAGGCATCCTAAGAATGCTGGAAATTATAAAACTGTACGTGACTACATCGTAGCCGAGAATAGTGAAAGATCTGTTCTCGGCCTCGACGAAACAAGAATCTTGTGACGTAATACTGTTGAAGATAGAACTGTGATGAA
>JACVVK020000120.1:130000-137500 GCA_018292915.2 Batillaria attramentaria | reverse complement strand
TTATCATTATTATTATTCTTTTCACGTAGTGTAGGCACACTTAGCCGCGGATTAGTCTGTCGTTTGCTCGGCGTTAAGCCCAAAAATCTCACTTCCTCACTTGGTGTATAAAGTTACTGTATGTTCGTGTTGTGTGTCACTATCAGACGTACCGGCACTTGGTTGCAGTGGAACCGGGATAGCCGAATGGTAGAGCGTTGGACTTTCAGTGCTTGGGTTGTGAGTTCTAATCCCTGCTGAGGCCAAATATATGTGCTGGACCTTTTCTCGTTGCCCCGTCTTTGATATCACTCAAATTATGGTGGAAACGGACGTTAAACTCCCAACCACCCGACCCACCCTTCGGTGATAGTGGGAGTACATTTTACTTTGTTCCACAGGCATCACAAAGATCGGCACGCGGCATGCAGCCGAGCCCCAGGATATCGTTATAGAAGGCACAGGAGTAGGCGAACGCCACTGCTACATCGAGAACCTCTCTGGAGTTATCACCCTTCATCCGATTGCTCCCCTTTGTGCAATTGACGGCAAGCTCATCACACAACCAACCCGTCTTGCTCAAGGTAAGGCGTTTTATTTATTTATTTATTTATTTATTTATTAAATTCTCTTTGACAGTTGCCGCTTTGTCCGTCGCGTGTGTGAGTTCGTGCGCCTGTGTTCACGGAGAACATTGCGTATAAGGCGCCCCCTTGGAACAGAAACCTGAACTTACGGAAGGACGGACTCAGAAGTTGTACTCATTAACTTGTTCGTTCAGTGACGGCTGTTAGGATGAACACACAGAATATGCACATTAAGATTCTCTACCAAGTGTAGTCCTCTTTCTGCCCTGGAAAATTTAGTAAATGCGTGCTCTTATTCGTAATATACCCGCCTTCTCTCTCTCCCCCCCCCCCCCCCTTTTACCCCTCCACACACACACACACACACACACACACACACACACACACACACACACACACAGCCTCTTGGTCTTGAGCTTGGCCTATGCGAGCTTGAAAGAACGTGTCTTACGAGAATTTGACTCTGTGTGTGTGTGTGTGTGTGTGTGTGTGTGTGTGTGTGTGTACGCGCGTGCGTTGAATACCTTACGTACTGCTTTATGGCACTAACAGCGTACAAGTACCAAAACACGCTCACTACCCGACACACCCCGAGGCAATGTGGTGAGACGTTCAAAGGACGAACCGGCTGGTGTCTAATTGTGGACCATCCTGTAGTGAGTGCACAGTAATTAAGGAGGTAATGGGGCGGTCCCGGGGGAGGGGGGGGGGGGAGAGGTAAGACGTCTTCTACTAGGAAGTACTTCGGAAACGGTAGGGGGTTAATTGTTGAGTAGGTACTGGCTTGCGAGCTAAAACTCTCTGTGTCTCTGTCTCTCTCTCTCCCCCACCCTCCCAACCCTCGGCCATTTAATCGGAAGCCGCGGCGCTTTGATTATACAGCTGTGTATATAATTATCTATCCATTGATTCGCACAAGACGTCTGTGCTGCACTTAATACAGACTTCAACATAAGTCAAGCACCACATGCAAGTTTGGCTAAAATTCCTGGAAGATGTCCGTGCAGCACATGGTGGTTTTTCAGCTTCAGCAAGCTTTGCAGGATGCATTGTTAACCCCTTAACACTTTCACAGCAAAAAGATTTTGAAAAATTCCTTGATCTCTATTTTTGGTGAATCTTAAAAATTAGACCTGTCTGTCAAGGTGGTCCTTGACTTATGTTGAAGTCTTTAGCTTGTTTTCAGACCAAAAGTTCTGTTCGTGTTTTGGATGAATGTTTACGTGTCTGTCAGTGTCATTTGATTATTAATTGTTTAGGATTTTGCCAGTGGGCCTGCATGTCACTGATCGTACAGGGGTTTTATGTCTCCGAACCGTTTCAGCGTCAAAACCCGTGATCTGTTTTTCGGAATTTGATCGAAAGAATTATTCAGCTGTTTCCGCAGCTGACTCCGCCGGTAGTCATGGCAACAGCAGACGCCGACAGGTGAGCCTTCTTCTTCAGCGCGCCATTAAGTCTCTACCTCAGTAGCTGGCGCCAAATTGGTCAAATTGGGATATCAGCCCCCACCTTCCGTCACGCTTGAGTGGGTGGAGATGGGCGGGATGCCACAGATAATCAGTCAATGGCCTCAGCTTCTCGTTTTTTTTTTTAGTTTTTTTTTTTTTTTGTCAGTGGTACTAACAGACCTGAAGGTAGGTAGATGGTGGGGTGGGGGGGGGGGAGGGGGCGAGGAGCCTAAGGTGGGGGAGGGGAGGGGGGCATCCTGGAGGGTTTCTGCTTGAAGTATCGTGAGTGATTGCAGTGTGCCTTGTGGGAACTACGGCCGAGAATGTTTTGAGCAGTTGGTGAACGTGTTAGAGGAAATTATAGGCCAGACGAGGTACTGGAAGTAGCTTTTTTTTTCTTTTCTTCTTCTTCCTCTCCCATAATTTCACTGATCCCATGAAAAAGTTTGCAGGTGCGTCGAAACGTACCAAGGACTGCTAAAAGCACCACTACTGTACATTTTTTGAATTACTGAAAACAACCAACCAAACAACCAGCAATACACACACACACACACACACACACACACACACACACACACACACACACACACACACACACACACACACCAGTTTATCCAATTTGAGTTAACCGGCTTTGCCCCTTTTCTGCAAAGCTCAAGTTTAGTGCTTCAGTTTTGCATATCATTACTTCTTGTTGCTAGATGTAAGTTCCATTACTATTGTTATCGAAGTTCTTTCAGCGTGTTTCTATTCATTCATGTATTGCCTGCTATTCGCACTTGCCTGCAGAATTAACTCTCTGCCACCCACGTTGTTCATACGAGAAAACAGACCCTAATTACTAAACCTTTTCCGGCGCATGGTTAGTTAAGACTAATTCAGTTACTTTTGATTACATTGGCAGATGCTTCAGCAGACTATAAAACGAAATCTGTCTCTAGGAGGATGAATACCCCCTCCCCCTCCAAACAACAACAACAACAAAACCCAAACAAACAAAAACCAACAAAACAACAACAACAACAAACCCAATAAATGAATTAAATAATAAAAAAGAAAGGACCAAAAGAAGTCAGCAGACAAAACCCCGAAATACTTTCAGTCATACCTGAAAATGATGTGTGTGTGTGTGATTTGGGGGGGGGGGGACGAGGGGTGCTCTGTGTGTGTGTGTGTGTGTGTGTGTGTGTGTGTGTGTGTGTGTGTGTGTGTGTGTGTATGAGGGGGGGGGGGGACGAGGGTTGCTCTGTGCGTGTGTGTGTGTGTGTGTGTGTGTGTGTGTGTGTGTGTGTGTGTTACGGGAAAGCGGACGAATAGTGGGCGGGGCGGCCGGTAAACTGAAAAGTGGAGGGCGGATGGGGGGGGGGGGGGGGGGGATAACGACCCCTCCATTACATCAGGTCAGCAGCTCTTACCGAGTACACTTCACTTGAAATAAAACCAGAGAGGCATTAGCAGACCCAGCCACAGACTTAGGTACGTCGCTTTTCCACCAATGCATCGGCTGCGGCTGTTGAGCTCCTTACGTTTTCCACCAGGGTTACGCAGGGTGAAAACAAAATGGGCGCAAGTGTTTCCTGTGCTACTCCGCTCCAAATAGTAAGGCAGAGTGTTTCCAGGCAGTAGTAGTGATTCTAGTAGTAGTTTCATATTTGAAAATGTACCGCTTGTGTTTCCAGAAGACTTCGGTTGGTAATCGTGAAAACTGATGAGAAAGGGGTCGTTTATGAGTGGGTGGGTGGGTGTTTGGGGGTTTCACGTCCTTTTCTACCACATAGGGTGATATCAAAGACGGGGCAACGATGAAAAAGCCAGCACAAATATTTGGCCCCAGCCGGGATACGAACTCACGACCCGAGCATTAAAAGTCCAACGCTCTACCATTCGGCCACCCCGGCTCCCCGGGTCGTTTATGAACCAGGCAATGACTTTGACTAGCACGTTATTACAATTCAAAAAAAAAAAAAAAAAAAAAAAAACACCAAAAAACCCAACAACAAACAAACAAAAAACAAAAACAAAACAAAACAAAAACACCACCAACAACAATAACAACAAGGCCTGGTAAGTAAGTTTCAAACACAAACACTAAGACAAACACCACGTTTGCAACTGTCATGGACCAAGCAAGAACAGCGTAGATTTTAATCTTTTCCTCCATGTCAGTATTGATTTTGTGATGTTCAACATTGGTCGCGTTCCCTTTGGACTTTATCTAACAACAACAAAAAAAAGAAAAAAAAAACCCATCAAATAAAACAAAACCCAAAGAAGCCACAAACAAACAAACAAACAAACAAACAAACAAACACGTGTGCAAGAAAATCTCTCTTGGCACCATCTCCCTACAGATAAACGCCTTGTACAAAGTTTTTGGATCACCTTTTCCTCAGTTGTGTCTCATCACACCTTGAGACCTCAAGCAGTGAAGGTCCAGTACTGTTCAAGAGTGAAAAGACTTTTTCGCCGATTCCGGCATGTCAGGTATTAACTGAAGTCGTAATAATCATAATAATGATAATAATGAATTGTACTTATATGGCGCAAAATGCTCATAAAGTGACTGCGCGTAGTCCCGCACTCATACCAACAAACCATACAACATACCATGCAAACACACACACACACACACACACACACACACACACACACACACACTGACACCGCGCGCGCACACACACACACACACACACACACACACACACACACACACACACACACACACACACACACACACAGAGCAGCTGAATCAGGAGGAGCTAAGTTTTTCAGATGAAGAACGAAGAGTGCGTGCTGTAAGGGGTACGGCCGGGCAGATCTCGCATGCTCATTTTTCAAACGCATGGATTACTCGAGAGAAATCGCCATCTTGGTTACCCTCTGCTTTTCCACTCGAAGCGCACGCCATCTGGCGGCGAGCGCGTCAGTTTCAGGAAAAGGTAAGCACAGGTAGAGTGTAAGTACAGGAAGCGGTACCTGCACATCCGGCTGTCAGACTCGCGCATTACCCCGCCTGGTGCACTTTGTGTTTACAACACTGCTACCTGTCCGTAACGACTCTTTTCAATAATTCAGACATCCTTATGTCTTCAGTATGTCTTTCGTCTTTCGGCTGTTGAATAATAGACGCTTCAGTCAACAGTTTCTAATCTTACATGTTCTCAGTCAAGCACCACCGTGTGCACTGATCTTTTTCTACTGTTGTTGAGTAATGGAGTTTTCATTCTGGCAGTTTCTAATATTACACCGGCCTTACCGCCTTTTTTTTGCGTGCGCCCGTCGTGTGTTGTGTTCAGTGTTGACCCGTCAAATTGTGTTGAGAAACAGTGAAGCATTATGGGGAAATTTGAACGATGACCTCAGCTCTGGTTTTGACTGGAATCAGGTAATCGATAAACAAATGTCCGGTTTGACGTGCAATTTGGAACTTGGAACTGAACTCACAAAAATCTTGTGATATTATCAGTCAGTACATGTCGTATGCATTATCCAACGCCGGCTCACATTCCCCTCCCCCCGCTCCATCCCACCCCATCCCTTCCACGATGCATTCACCACCCACCCCGCCGGCCTCTCCCGAACTTCGTGAAAAGCTCATCTTTCAGATGAACACAGATAGGAGAACTCTGACGTTTCTCCATGCTACTCGCTGCTGCTGAAGATTTACGACCAGTCGCTTTTGCTTTTCAAAGTCTGCGAGCTTTGCTACCTGCACTCATTAACCTTCATGTCTCACACGCTTTTGCGGGAAGCCGCGATAGTCGAATGGTAGAGCGTCAGTTGGACTTACAATACGTTCGTGCTGAATACCGACTGGCGCCAAATTAGTCTGGGTGATCCTCTTGGGTCCACGAACACGCATGGGTAGCGGCCTCGACTAGGGCCAGATATTTTTTGCTGACCTTGCCCCCTCCTTGATATCAACCATACGCCGGATGTGAAAAGGACGTTAAACTCCCGAACACCTACCTACCCACCTTTGCACACTTTTGCCATCAGATGCTTGTCAGAAGTGAGTTGGAGTGAAAAGATCTCCTTCGCAAACTGCAATCACCACTGAGGCCTAACATTCATGAAGCGCGATTAGCTAAGACGGAGAAACGCGGCAGTGTAGGACGGGCGATTGAAATAATAATTTCCCGTTTTTATACACCCATTTAAACGCGTTTATCCAAGCTAAAGGCGCATTTAAACGGGAGTTTGACAAAAGCAATTTCCCATTTTTATATTTTGAACGCCTTTAACGTAGTTAACCGCACTTCATGAATACCAGGCCTGGCGTATACACGCTTCACCCTAAGCAAAATGTCAGGGATTTCTTGCAGTACTCACGACAAAGCAGTACAGCCAGGACAACGCAAAGTAAGGCAGGAAGCGATCCATCGTTAGTTTATTACTACCCACATCAGTCATGTTTTGTGTGTTGAGGTCTGGAAGCCATAGTGCTATCGCTGTCATACAGTTTATTTACAATTGCCAGTACACAAGTAGAGGGGAGACCTTCTGTTTTGCTTAGTGTACAGATGGTAAAGGGGGTAGTAGTAGTAGTAGGAGACCGAGGTAATGGCAAAATTGTGATTCCTAATCAACCGGTGCAGATTTAGGTGTTACGTGCCTCATAAGTTAGGGGAGCCGGGGTGGCCGAATGGTAGAGCGTTGGACTTGCAAAGCTCGGGTCGGGAGTTCGCAGCCCGGTTGGGCCCAAATATTGTGCTGGCTTTTTCATCGTTGCCCCGTCTTTAATATCACCCGAACTTGATGTGGTGGAAAAGGACGTTAAACTCCAAACACCCACCCACCCACCCTGCCTTTGGGCTTTACCGACGTGCAGGCAACAAAGACTATTTCGCGGCTAATCAAGGCCCTTCTTTTGCCAGATTAAAATAATAAAAAAAAACAATAAACAAGGTGTAAATATATATATATAATCTATCCGGTTTTAAAAAAATAAAATGAACACGTTTCACTTCTGTGTACATCGAACATACTGAGGTCGAGAATAGTCCGTCTTCAAGTTACTTGAGGTGTCTACATTTTATAGAACAGATTTGACTCTTTCAAGAAGCTAAAGATGCTGTCAGGGGGAACATCCCGGAAGTACCTTACAAAACACAGAACACAATCTGAGTATGAGCGTACCACAAACCTTTACAAGAACCGTCGAACGTTATATTTTCTTGATGGTATAAGTATGATACCACAAGAAACAAAGGCGTTCAGTCGGCTGATGATAAACACTGAACACAAATTCTAGAAAAGTAGAGAAGAAGAAGAGGTCGTGAAAGGGAAAAACGTCATTGAAATCTTCTTTTTCGCGTACACATTGTTTGTGAATCACGGTTTTGCGAACAGTACTCTATAGGTGTTGGATACAGACCTTTCAAACGATATAAATTTTCTTTGAATGTCCTCGCATACCTTTATTTCGGATTTGTAGAATTGGAGGGTTCACCGGCTTTGTTATTATCTCATTTAGATCT
>JACVVK020000120.1:87500-127500 GCA_018292915.2 Batillaria attramentaria | reverse complement strand
GTCAAAAAGCTGAGAAGAAACTTCCTTGTCCCGAGAAAACACACACACACACACACACACACACACACACACACACACACACACACACACACACACACACACACACACACACACACTACAAATTGCAATGCAGTCCATTACGTAAACCCCGCATGTAACGGAGTGTACCTTTGTGCTTACTAAGCACGCTATACATGCGAACAATGGCTTGGCCTGGTACGCACGCCGTGAATGATATGTTTGGATGGCAACAGTTGTCAAACACCATCATCTCTAGTGCTCCCCGCATTCCTGAGAGTCGTGTATCCATCCGACTGGAGCGTGGGCAACCCGGCTTAGCAGTCCTCTGTATATATCGCATGCCTCTGTGCCACCATTATGCTTTTTTTTAAAAGCATTTTTGACACAAAACTGAAGACACATGAACATAGTACAAAACAAAAAGTCAGTTCACAATTCAACCGCCCAAAACAACGACAACAGCAGCAGCAACAACAACAAAAAACGAAACATAAAACAAACAACAGCAGCAGAAAGAAACCGACGTTACAGTACACAAGGAAAAGAAAAGTAAAAACAGATGAAGGACATCAATGGAAATGCTGTTGCGGCTTTGGCTACACTGACAGAACGTTAACTGCACTAATCATGTAAGCTCTATGTACACACACATGCGTGTACACATGACCTGTCAGTTATGCTTTTTTTCAGGTCATCATGATAGTTTAGATGGTGATGAGGCATAACTATATAACTATAAAAATACTTATATAATGATGATGATGATGATGATGATGATTAATTTAACTAAACATGGCAGTCGGCGGCCACTTGATGGCTTACAGTCATCAGTTCCACTGTCTCACTCTTGGGTTGTCTTCCGTACGGCATATAGGCAGACCTGTGCCGTTCAGCGTCTTCCTGCACTGCATGTCATCTTGGGTCGTGAGTTCGAATCCCGCCTGGGGCCAGATAATTTTTATTTATTCATTTATTTATTTATTTATTTATTTATTTTTATTTCATTTTTTTTTTTTTTTTTGCTGCCACAACTCTTTGCCGGCTCGAGTGGTATTCCTCCCTGGGGCCAGATAGTTTGTATTCTATTTTTTTCTCTCTCTCGTTGCCCCGTCTTTTATATCACTCATACGTAGTAGAACTCCCAAATACCCCCCCCCCCCTCCCCGGCCGTTCTGCACGTCAGTCGATCATCAGATTGAAGGCCACCTCCATGTACCACGCATTGTTGTCTGACAGCTGCCATGCATGCATAACTGTATGTCTCATATAGAACTCCTACGCGTATCTGTCAGCATGTTACCGTTCTTTTGCCCTGACTCACTCTCACTGGTCAAAGGGCTGAGTTATTGTATCGTATTCACGACAATACATTTCTGCAGCTGATCTCATGGTATGCGTGTCACAGTATACAACTCAACAGTCACTAGGCGGCTAATACAATGCAATTGTGAACCGTTTCTGCCAATGAAAAGCAAAGGTAAATGAGACCAGGTGTTTTGGAAAGAGGGGGTTAGAGGTGAAGATGGTGTGTGTGTGTGGGGGGGGGGGGGGGGGGGGGGGAGGGCAAGGGGGGGGGGTAGACGTCCTTGATGAGTGTTGGCCAGGTGAGGAGACGGGGCGGCGCCAAGGACAGACTGACGCGGCCACGGTTCCTGCAACTCTGGAATGTCTCTCACCTGCCTTTACCTCCTACGCCTCCCCCTCCCCCCCCCCCCCCCAGCATATTGTCTGCATGTACTGTTGGTGAGGAGAGGAAGCACGGGTCCCCAGAGTGAACGAAGCAGTTTGGGGTGAATTATACCTCCTATTCTTCGTACACTGGTACTGCGCATTCGTGCAGCTAACTCGGGAGAGTGGTGTCGGTAGCAACGTTAGTCTGTTACTGAGGAGGTTCAAAATTATTAGTTTTTTTTTTCTTTCTTTATTGTCCCTTTCGTAAAATTCGGGCTGCTTCCCCCGGGGGAAGCGCGTCGCCGCGGTGCAGCGCCACCCAATACCTATCCTATATTTTTTTAGAGTTTTGCTGGCGGAGAAAAGCCGGATAACCCAGAGAGAAATTCCCGATGAGCAGCCCGGTAGCCAGGAAAAACCAGTAGTTTAGTACGAATACAGAGTTCTTGGGGACCGGGAGACGGTTGGGGGTGGGGGATGGGGGTGGGGGGGGGATGGGGGGAGGGGATCATATTCTAATTAATTTAATCAATAACATGTCCGTTACAACATCAGGATGACAAGGACTGAACCTGCTACAATCGGTTCGTCGCTTTATCCTGAACTGTTTCGAGCGCACGATGTCTTTGTGGCTCGAATTGATACGGCAGAGCGATTCTGCTACTTGCGTCCGCGTCGGCCATTGCTGTGTGACCCTGCTGACGTCATCATCAGCTTCAGCTGTTTCCGCCGCGTGCTCAGCCTTTTGCGCGAACCGGGCGCGTGTCGTCTGCTACAGCGGTGCATTAAGGCGGATTAACGGCTTCATGTGCGGGTTTCGAACATGCAAAGAACGGCATTGGACTAAGAAATAGCCAACCTTTCCGCCGTAAACTTTTCAAAATGGGGGTTCAGGGACACTTTAAGGAGGATTTAGCAGTACAACCCTTAGGCCATACACAATACACAGATACACGCGTTGAATGAAGACAGATGTATGTACAAGGTGGGTGGACAAGTAAAGGTGGATAATTAATGGCCTCTAATTTTAATCTCTAACAGCACAGACACGGGACACAACTACCGTCGACACGTCAGGAATATTCACATGCAGTACATGTACTAGCCAATAACGTCCAGACAGAGTTTTCAATTCAATTCAATTCAATTCAATTCAATTCAATTCAATTCAATATAACTTTATTGTCTGTCGATGGCAGAAAATTTTCTTCTGGCTCACACACACACACACACACACACACACACACACACACACACACACGCACACACATTAATTTATCTAGACATATAATCCATACATATTAACATAGATCCTAAAGTAATGTGTGATGTCCAAGTCTAATACTATGCAACTAAACTAAGAAATCTAAACTAAAAGATGGCAAGGGCATAGCGGACATGACACAGCTGAGGAGTAAGCCCAGTTATGAAAATCTAAACAAATGAAATCTATACATACTGGGGACGGGCAGTAAACACAGTCATGAGTTACACCAAAGAGTCACAGAGTAAAATTACCAGCACGCGTCAGTAACCGTTCATCTGTAACTCGTGTCGAGTTTGGGCCCGACCGGTGTTGACACTAATTACAGGCAGCCGATTGGCTAATCACTCGGTGATAATTGCCCTCAGTCCGTCTGATACGCGACAGTAGTTGGACCCCCCTGTGCTGTGAATTAGCCGCTGCATTGGCAACCAATCACGCTGGCCTTCACCTGGCAGTAAGCGATGAGTGGGTTGGCAGTTCATGTTTTGGCAGTCCTCTTCTCACGATTTTTTTATTTATTTATTTTTTTTTTTTGGGGGGGGGGGGGGGGTGATAATCGGGGCACACGGGGTTCTGATTAGACCATTATTTTTTTTCAGCGTTAGTTTCTTCAGATCCGTTTAGATCAAGTTTTATTTGTTATTATTGTCTTATTTTCATTTTTATGGTGGCCTATAATTTCCCCTGTGGGATTAATAAAGTAAATCGAATTTGAATATGAATAACTGGTCCATAACAGTCATAGAGTCAGTGAGAGGCGTCGCAGTCTGGCTGGACTGAATCATGTTCAGCTGGTTCGGGTTGCTGTCCACACTTCCCCTCATTATCTGCCACTCAGGGGCGTCGCCAATCACTCTTGTGGCGGGGACGTTAAACCCCAGCTAACCAATCAGACACTTTTGTTTTAAACCCTCCTCTTTACATAACCCTCTACGTGTGTACCTAAGTTTGTATTCTGTATTATGAAGGCTAGTGTGCGTGCATTCTCAGGGAAACGACCTGCGATTCTTCAGAAACTGAACTGGTATCAGTCGTCGGACACATACTGTGAGATGCGCCGGCTGCAGACGACAAAAACTCGTTGCATCATCTTTCATTCCTTTTTTTTTTTTTTTTTTCCACCTCGCTCAGCCTCGGCATTGTGTTTCGGTTCGGGAGGTGTGAGTAAAACCCCATCTGATTGGATAATCTGACAGCTGTCGTGATTTGTGCGATGGCCGTCTTGCGTGGCGGTGTCTTGGCGTAAAACTTGGATCGGGGCCATAGATTCTATTTCAGAGCGGACTCCAACCTGGAAAGAGTCCACCGTGTTTTACTAGAACTCCCATCGAGGAAAGTTTTTTTTTTTTTGTGTGTGTGTGTGTGTGTGTGTGTGTGTGTGTGTGTGTGTGTGTTGTTTTTGCACGATAAGCGGATTGTTTGTCTGTGTCATAAATATGACTTGATAATTGTCTGCTGTTATGTTTAGCAGATCATTCACAGGATGTGAAATTTGTTTGACCCATTTATGTCAGCCCCCCCCCCCCCCTCCCCGAAGAAAAGGGGGAAAAAAAAAACAACCCTTATGCCCCTTTGAGCATCTGTCTTGTAAACACTGCATATTTTGCTTGCTGAAGAACATGAAGTGGTTTGTTCCGATTGTTTGCGGGTGTTGGGGGGGGGGGGGGGATGTATGATATAGTATCTCTTTTATTGTGCCTTGGTAGAGTTTCATGCGTCGTAATTAGCACGTAAATGTTAAGCAAAAACGCCGGAAAATGGGTGATCTGGGCCGTGTGCGACAATCCCGCTGTCCCCCACTGCCTGTCTGATCCCCCCCCCCCCTCTCCTCTTTCTGTCTCTGTCTGTCTGTCTGTCTGTCTGTCTGTCTGTCTGTCTGTCTGTCTGTCTGTCTGTCTGTCTGTCTCTCTCTCTCTCTCTCTCTCTCTCTCTCTCTCTCTCTCTCTCTATCATTTTTGGCCTTTAATAAAGATATTTACATATACGTACACGACTGTTAACACCTCCTTTGTTTAGACGTCTGACCTTCCAGTCGCACTAATTTGCACCTCTTTGGTTTCTTTTGATCTTGCCGCGGCATAGCGTGATGGAAGCCAGGTGAGGGTGCAGTGGGAGGGATTATGACGGAAATTGTTCTTTTGATGCACGGTAACAGATTGAGAAGTCCTAGCCGCTTGATACGGGATATGGCGGGAAGGGAGAGAAGGGATGGAATATAAATCTCCCTTGGTACTGTAGGCTGGTGTCATGGTGGTTCGTTTGGCAGCTTGAAGACGGGTGGTGATCGTGTTCCGCTGTGTCAAAGTCTCAATACATATGTCAGGCATACACTGAGCCAACCCTGTTCCGGGTCCGGGGAGCCGGGGTGGCCGAATGGTAGAGCGTTGGACTTCTAATGCTCGGGTGGAGAGTTCGCATCCCTGCTGAGGCCAAATATTTGTGCTGGCTTTTTCATCGTTGCCCCGTCTTTGATATCACCCGTATGTGGTGGAAAAGGACGTTAAACACCCAAACACCCACCCCACCCTGTTCCGGGTCCGTCGATAACTTCAGGCCAAGTAAGGCTAACCGAGACCGACCCGAGCTAAGTGATACCTAAGAAGAAAAAAACAAAAATACTCGGTGACAAGGAAAGTGGACAGTTGCGAACAACTTTGAGGTCCCCGTGTTATGTCACAGTGTGCACAGAAGCGGTGAAAACTGTCGCATTCCGAAATTTAAATAGCTGAGCTGACCCTTGGCACCACGTGATTGTAATGTGTTTATGCCCAGTGTGTGAGAGAATAAGTGTGATTCACGTGAGCATGCATGCTGGGTTCAGTTCGCGGCGCTTTGAGCCGATTCGTAAAATTGGGTAAAGCGCCTATACAAAACGCATTATTATTATTATTTATTAAACTCCCTAACCCCGACTTTTATATGCGGGCCCTGATTAGCAATTATAGAAACGTCACGGTTAGGCCAAAGAAAGCCACATTTCTCTACTGTTAGAAGTCACAAAGTACCGAAAGTGGTTGCAATGGCCAGAAGGAACGTGTTCATTTGGCAAACAGCCTTAAGAGCTTTGAAAGCGGCAGGTTTCGCCTCAGATCGCATTAGGAACATACAGACTTAAAACAAACAGACAACGTCAACAAGAAGTAAACATATATGCTGCTGAAATAACAAATACGGGAGCAGCCTCTGATGTGGTTTGCGCGTCAAGAAAAGTAAGAAGCGTGCTTCATGCTGATTTCGGTTGTTTTGTTTTTTTCCCCTCTCTCCTTGCAGAGAGGGCGTTGATCAGCCTTTTGTTTGTTTAGCATGGTGTCAGTTTTGTTTAGCAGGAGTTTTACCCCCACACGTACCGCTATGCTGGAGCCGGGACGACACAGGAGGAACGTGAGGGTGGAGGTCTATCAGAACACTGTATTCCTCCCTCCCTCCCCCCCCCCCCCCCCCCCCCCCCCCCCCCCCCCCCCCCCAGCCCACAGAATTCCTCCGGCTTAGCCCTCCATCCCCATCCACAACACAGTCAGCACAGTTCCCCTTTCCGTTCCTTTTCCGGTTTAGCACCCCGATGCTCTCTGTTACGTTGAAAAGAAATCGCATTCAACTTCAAGCTTATCTATTAGGGTGGAGGCTCTGCAAAAACATATCCACCCCTCCCCCTTTACCCTCCATCCGCACTCCAAACACAGTTTAACTTTCTCCTATTCCTGCACGCAGTGGCACACTTTGCTGCACGAGTAAAAAAAAAAAAATCTCAGTCACTCAACTTTAATTTTATTAATTTTGGAGGATGACTTTCAGAGCATATTGTCCCCCTCCCCTCCGTCTTTCACACCCTCCATCCCGTTTACCCTCCATCCCCAGCATGTACACAGTTACGTCTCTCCGTTTCCTGTTTTAACCAGAACACATTGGCACACTCTGAACATTACACAAGACAAACATGTATCTTATTCAACTGCAAACGTATGTGAAGGAGGATTTGTAAGAACATACTACTCCCACCCCCCGTCCCGGGGGAGCCGGGGTGGCCGAATGGTAGAGCGTTGGACTTCTAATGCTCGGGTCGTGAGCCGGTTCGTATCCCGGCTGGAGCCAAATAATTATATGTGCTGGCTTTTTCATCGTTGCCCCGTCTTTGATATCACCCGTATGTGGTGAAAAAGGACGTTAAACTCCCAAACACCCCCCCCCCCCCCCCCCCCCCCCCGTCCCGTTTACCCTTCATCCTCGCCCCTTGCACAGTTTAACTCTTTGACGACTAAGCACAATTTCTAACAGAAATTGTGCTTCGTCGTCAAAGGGTTAAACTTTCTCCAGTCTTTGTTCTAACCACCGCATATTTGGCACGCACTCTGTTGCGTAAGGAAACATCTCATTCAAGCTTATTTTCTGAATGAAACGGAACCTCTTCCAGTGCACGAACGAAAAGGTCACCGGCAAGGGTGGGCAAAACAGAGAGACGCGCACAGCAGCGTCAGAGGCAACGACAGAATGCAGAGAACCGCGCTATCGAGAAGCCCGACAGCAGTGAAAGTGAGCGTCAGGCAGACACAGAACACTGGCCGAGTGCCCCAACAGTACAGCATAACCGCGTTGAGTATTACAGTATCATAAAGCACCACTTAACATTGAGTATTGCAATGCCTAGGCCTAACACATCAAACGTGTCCGATCTGTCAGTGCGCCTGGATTGAATAGTGTTCGTGTGGACTGTTTAGTTAAGGTGGCTCAATGTCCCTTCTTTAGTCTCCTTAGGGCCGTCTCAATCATGCTCGCTGCGGGGACGTTGAACCCCAAATAACCAGCCAACCATCTATACTAGGCTGCAGGGGATCCTGGGTCGGGGGGGGGGGGGGGAGGGGGGGGGGGCGTGGTGGGTTTGGGGATAGTGGATGGGGGGGGGGGGGGGGGTGGAGGCCGGGAGAGAAACCTTGAAATGACGTCGCCAGTCTGGCCACATGGCGATATTGAAGTATGGAACTCATTACGCTGGCATCAGGAAGCGGCACACGCCGATCTTCTCCCCTGATCTCCGGTTACCTGCCCTTTGTAGACGACCCCAGGGGTCAACTCCCGGAACTACAGCAGCGCCGTTTTGAGGCACATCTCTCTCTCTCTCTCTCACACACACACACACACACACACACACACACACACACACACACACACACACACGATGCCTTGGCACTATTTTCACCTGTACTTTGCTAAGGTCGTAATTATTACAGCATCTGTTTAGAACAAATTTTATTCACCTGGCGGGATAGTAACCATTGCCGGTTTAGGCAGACACAACACAACTTTATAAATCGGTCTAGTAAAGATACGCACTACACGGTCACGTCTGTCCCATAGCTGTTTGAATTTGGTTGGTTGATCGACCGATCAACCAACCAATCAGTCAGCCGATCAATCAATCAATCAATCAATCAATCAATCATCACCCAGTCGATTCCTGAACCAAGCAATGGGCCAGGAGGATGTGCACGCTGCGTTCACTATGTATTTGATTTCTAGATTACCTTCAGTCATTTGATGGGGAAGATAGGCGGCTCTGCCTCAAGTTGTTCGAGTCTGAGCAAATCATAGAACAGCCTCAGAACTGCCGCATGGCTCCTGCAAGTCTTGCAGCCCCATTTCTTCTAGTGGAACCCTCTCAGTACCGCCCCCACTCCCCCTCAACCGCCCCCACCTCCCCTACCCCATGTTGTGCGGCACGTGGAGTTGAACAGAAGCACGTGCGCGCGTGCACACCTGGGGAGTGTGGCGTGCATTATTGTTGGGCATAGTGCACGCTCCAAGCACAGCAGCTGTGCCGTGGAAACAGACTTCGGGAGTTGTGTGTTGTGTTCTGTGCGGTTGACTTGAAGTCGTGGTTTGCATCAGTCGTGACTTTTTGTAGTCGTCAGTGCTCATCAATGTGAGAAGATACAGGATATACTGCAGATTGAGATTTTGGGAAGAAGTGGATTGAGAATCATTACCGCGTAATTTCACAATGCGAATTTCAGACTCTGTGTGTGTGGGGGTGATTCAGTTGTGATTTTTTGCAGTGTACTGAGTGAGAGTGAAGAAAGAAAAAGAAGAACTGGATTGTGGATTGTGTTTTTCGGGAATCTGAATTTGAATATAACGAAGGTGACTTGACTTGAGCCCATAGAGTAATACTAGTACTGACCATCGTCATTTGCATTATTTCGTACGTTCATTTGTTGAAACTGCTTGTACTGAACAGCTATGTAGAACATACCGATGAAACTTGAGGTAGATTCCAGCATATTATAAATCATTGACTGATTTTTTTGTTGTTGTTTAGAATATTGCGAAACTTCCTAAAAAATCGATACCTCGACAGAGTTGTCTCTTCAGTATTGTTTTCGCCTGTCCTTGAACTTCAGAGGGTGTCTCAGTGCACTGTTATCTGAATGGGTTGTTAATTATCATTTGTTACCTCTCTGCGAAATATTTTGCTTGGAGCAGGTTGTCTATGCTCTTATCATACGTCGCAAGACGTGAGCCCAACCAGAGGACTGAAGAATTAAGTTTATCTTAGTAACTGGGGTTCAGGTCTGAGTTTCCTTTCACCACCTTTCGTGATTCACGTGCTTTGCTGTCAAAACAGAAGCAACTGAAAGTGGTCAATTTTTGGGGGTTTTTGTGTGTGTGTGTGTGTTTTTTTTTTTTTTTTTTGGTTTTGTTTATAGCTTCCCAGCTGTCAAGATGGGCTTACGTCACATACATCAGCTGCACGTGTTTTTCTTTTGGGATAACTCAGCTGTCTTGTCAGTTTTCGAGTTGCGCAGAGCAAAAAGTGTTGCGTCTTTTGCAGAGATTTTGAGATGCACCCCGCACCAAGAACTAAGAACACAATGTTGTAGTTCACAGGGACTTCCCAAATGCTCCTGCAGTATTGGGGGGAGGGGGGCTGGGAGGGGGGAGCTTCCAAAGAGAGAGAGAGAGAGAGAGAGAGAGAGAGAGAGAGAGAGAGTTACTACCGAGACCCCTAGTCAGTATTTTTCGTGAAAGCAAAGTACTAAAACTAGAAATCCTTGACAGACGTAAAGAACCTTAACTCTGATGAGGGAGGGCCTGTGGGTTTTGGGCCTTTGCCGATGTATCTGAACCCTTTCTTCTGCCAAAAACCTCGAGGGGGGTATCAACACATTGGGAAGGAAAGGGTAAAAAAAAAATTAGGAGGATCATTACAGCTTGTTGTGGCTGTACACAAGGTCTGGTGTGAGGTTTGGAGCCATTTTGCTTCCACCTGGGGATGGAGTCAGTTGGCTGTCTGAACTTACTCCTCCGTCTAGTGTGTGTTTCTGCGTATGTTCCGCCCGGACAACGTGTCTGCTTTGGAGTCAAGTGTGTGTGTGTGTGATGATCTGTCCAGGATTTGCGTAGTCAGTGCCGGATTTGTGTCGGTTGAGGTACAGTATTTCAGTATGTATTTTTTTATGTTTGTGGTTTCAGCCCAGTTCCTCCAGGTCTGTGTTCCCGGCTCTGTGTCAAGGTCTTCCAAGCATCCTTGCCGTTAGGTTAGGGTTAGGGATTAGGGTTAGAGTTGCTGTGGGAACATAAACCTAGGGGAACGTACACGTCTTGGCTCCCGTTTTCACTGTCGCAAGTTCGAATCCCCGCCGGCTGTGGCCAGTTATTTGTGGTGGCCGTTTCGGCGTTGCCCTGTCTTTGATATCACCCACACCCAAACGCCCACCTACCTAGTCCGTTTTCGTTGAATCACGTTTCTGCAGGCTGGAAGATGTTTCATGGTGATGTGTCAGGCCAGAAGAGGTGTTAACTATTTCTGCATGTTTTCAAGTGGCTTTTGATGATCACCTGATAAGCTGGTATTCGTAGCCCCGGCTCCTAGGATGGATCTTGTCACTGCATGTTGTGTTGTGTTGTGTTGTGTTGTGTTGTGTTGTGTTGTGTTGTGTTGTGTTGTATTTTTTGTGTTGTGTTGTGTTTTTTTTGTTGTGTTTTGTTTTGTATTGAGGGGAGGGGAAGGGGGCGAGTTTCACGTATTAGGTTTTAGCTGAACCACATCTAGACTACAGGCTTGCAAGTGTTTCTTGAATTGTTCTTGTTCGTGAAGATCAGTAGAAGTGAAAACTGTTTCTACAGGTCAGTCAGTTTTGATGGCGATGGTCTCTTGATGCTTCTGTTTTGTACAGAGCGTTGCGCGTTCAGGTCAAGACTTGTTTAGCTCTAATGTCTTCACTTAATCGGCCCGCAAATATCCATCCATCCATCCATCCATCCATCCATTCACCCATCAATCAGTCAGTCAATCAGTTAATATCCTTTGCTTGCTCTTTGCTCGCAGCCTCTGTATACCGGGTTGTCAGTTGACGAAGCCAGTGCGCCTAGATATTTCCAGAGATTGTGTGAAGCCAGCCTGAAATTAAGCTTTTGTATACCGTCTGATGTTCGCTCCTGATGTCTGGAAGACGCTTTGCGTGACGCCTTGTTGTTCTGGTTACGGGAGGGAGGGAGGGGTCGCCCAGTTTACGCTGCGAACTGGCACCGTGTCAAATTGTACAAGAATCTTTCCGCTCCCAGGCCTCTTCCCCGCCCAACTCGGAGTGCCGCGGTAGCTGAGGTGGTGGAGTTTTGGACAGTCGGTGCTTGTGTCGAGTTTGACATGATTGTTGACCATCACTATGATAGTTTATTTTTTGTGTTTGTTTTTTCACCTCGTTGCTCGTGCGTGCTGTGGCCCTTTCAGGACTGATGAAAAGAGGCTTTAAACGGGCTAACTTTCCATCTATGCTAAACCCAGTTTCGTTTTGGAACAGTCAGTTTCGCTCACGAGTGCGCCTGTACGCTCGAAATACTCTAACTTGATTATAAGTACAGCTCTTAATGCGATACAATGTTGTTAGCACTTTGTACGAGCGGTCGAATATTCAAATTTTGCGACTGGACTCAGTGTTCTTACACTACTGGAGCGCTCAGTGTTGTCGCCGCGTCATCGAGTACGCTTCTGTTGGCTCAGTGCCAGCGTCAGTTACAGACGCTGTCAATGTCAAGGTGTCTGTGGTGTGATGGGAGATACCATGAGAACAGCTCAGAACGATCAGTGAAGAACAACATTGTCTCGCATTAAGAGCTCTACTAATCATCAGGACAGAGAATTTCGAGCGTACAGGCGCACTCACGAGCGAAACTGTTCCAAAAGATAAGTTGGCATAGCAACGATGGAATTCACCCGTTTAATGCTACACGCATGATGCATTTGTTGTCCCGCGCAGCCCAGCCCCGTATGTAAACTAAAAAAAAAAAAAAAAGTTAAAAGCTGACCCTTTAATAAAATCATTAACAAAGACAATATTTACAGGAAATAGTCTTGTATGTATATAGGTCCAGACTCAGCAGAACCTTGCACAAGCTTTTTTGTTGTTGTATGGACCAACCTCTTACCGCAGCAGGAAAAACGGCCTCTTCACAAACCACTCCACCTGAGAGAGACCTAATTGAATTCATCTTAGGAAGTTTACCTGGTTGAGGCTTAATTAAATTCAGACCAGGACCCTGGCATGCTGAGCCGGCCGTTTGAAGTAAGGCGCAGTTTCGGAAACCTAGGAAGGAACTGCACTCAGTGAAGTCTTGCGTGCTACGTGTTAAGTTGGTGGTGGGTCTGTATAGGTAGCTTTGAAGTGTTTGAAGTGTCTTTGTTACTTACAGTCCAGAAGTTTTGAGGTCGATACGTTTTGTTATTGCGCTCCGGCAGCTGTTTACGCGAGAAAGAGGAGCAGTTTGGAAGATTGCTACAGACTGATTGACTGATTGATTGACTAATGGATTGACTGGTAGCCGGCCGGATGGATGAATGGATGGCCTCATTGTTTAATCCATTGACTAATTAATTCATTAATGCATTCATGAAAAATTAAATAAATTGATAAATCATAAATTGATTAATTCAGTGATTAATTCATTGTTGATTCATTGATGGATTTATTGACAAGTTCATTCAGTGATTAATTCAGTGATTAAATCATTGATCAGTTCATTGATTGAGTCATTGATGGACATAGATGGATGAATTTATTTCAGTCCTGTTGGCAGTATGCAGTTGTTTAGTATGGTTTGTTTCAATACTCGTGATATGTCAGGGGAACCGGAATAGCGCATCTGGCATATAGCGTTTGACTGTCAGTACTCTGGTCGTGAGTTCGATTCCCGTCTGAGAACCAGCAAACTGAATTCTGTATTTTCGTTTTTTTTTTTTTTTTTTTTTTTCTTCCTCTTTTATATCACACTTTCCTTGACGGAGGGAAAAAAGATATTAGATCTTCATCAGCCAGCTCTTGACATCTCAAGTTTAACGAAAAGTAATCTTCTGTAGTCTGTTTCTTAGTGAGTTCATTTTGAAACCCAAACAAAATGTTAGTAAAGAAAAACAAAACAAAACAAAAAAAAAAACTGAAGGCTGTACAGAGCTATTCAGCAAGGTCAAAACTGGAACCCCACCTCTTCCTCATTCCAGACAGAGAAATCGTCTCAGGTTTCTAAGCACGGCAATTCTGTTCCTTGCGGCAGAGTTATCGGCCCATCTGTGAGGAGGGGTGAGTGTGCGCTTGTGACTGGTTGAGTTGATTTAATGTGATCTTCACAGCAGCTGGGGGCCGCCGGTGAGTCAATCAATGATTATTACATTGGCGGGCAGACCGTGCAGATCTAGGAGGAGGACTTCTGTGCGCTATGTTACGTGTGCTGACGGCTCAGAGGGGACCCGATTGGATTAGACAAGAACTGAGAACCGAACTGGAAGGCATGGCCCAGGGACAGATCAATGGGATGTTTGCAGATGCAAGGATACCGGATCGTGAAGGATGCAAGAAGTGTGATGCTTCTGTCGCATGTCAGCAGCAAGTGCTTTTTGGTCGCCTGATTGTTTGAAGCCTCCTGGGGAGCCGCGTTGGCGGAATGGTAGAGCGTTGGACTTTCGATGCTCGGGCCGTGAGTTCGAATCCCCGTTGGGGCCAAATATTTGTGCTAGCCTTTTTCTCATTGCCACGTCTTTGATATCACCCTTATGTGGTGGAAAAGGACGTTGAACTCCCAAACACCCACCCACACCCTTGAAGCCTCTCCCCCCCTCTCCTCGGCCACACACACCTTTTGGGATTCCATAACAGGAGCAGTAATGGGTTTGGAAACGGGAGGGGTTCATTGAATGGAACAGCTGGTGAATAATAAAGATATAGATAAACGAATAAGTAAAATTGCGTGTGTGGTGGGTGGGGGTGTGGTGTGGTGGTGAATAATACTTCAAAGATATAAATAAACAAGTAAATGAGGGGTGGGGGGTGGGGGGAATAATACTTTAAAGATATGAATAATTAGCTAAGTAAATATGGGGGCGGGGGAAGCGGGTATTGTGGGATATTCAGTGCCGGTGAACTCCGCCTCAGTGTGACCAAAACAACAAGAATCGTGATAATCGGATTGAACTGAAGAGAGGCGTACAACCTCCTGTGGTCAAAGCTTAAAGAGGAAAGTTAGCCATCTCTTTTGTGTGTTTGTTTTCTGGGTTTTTGCTGTTGTTGCTGTTGTTTTGTTGGTTTTTTTGTGTGTCTGGCTTTGGGTGTCTTTTTTTTGGGGGGGGGGGGGGCAGAAGGGGGGGGGGGGTGTTGCTCTTGGTCATATTTTTACGGGGCGACTGAGAAGAGGCCTCCCATTTTTACAAAGATTTAATGATGAACCTTCTCAGCTGATAGAGAAATATCAGGACTGTTTTCCAGTAGCCAGGCGTTAGACTTCAGTGCCAGTGAGTGGTGTGGTACGAAGACGTGACTACAGCGGCCACTAATTGAACGGCGTGGGCCAGGAAAACTAATAGTGTGAGCAACACGACTGCTACTGAGAAGGGAAAAATGGTAAAGTCGTAGAACTGAGCCGGAAAGGATGGCTGGAGTTTTTGCCTAACTCACAGTAACAGTCTTTGCCATTCCTTCACTGTCTGTTGAACCGGTGTTGGAATCTGACAAGCACTCCTTTTTTAGGCCGAGAGGCATTTTCTTCTGAAACTGCAGGTTCTGTTACAGTTTGGTTTGGTGTGTCGGCCCTGCTGGCACAGCTGGTGACAGCTGATCTCGTGTGTACGTGTTGGTTGAATATAGCATCAGTTTTAGCAGGACAACTGTACACGATATACACGATTTTTTTTAGGTTTTCCATGGAAGACAACACACAGTGATTCAAAGACGGGGGTCATCAGATAAGGCCGGCTCTGTACAAATTTCAACCCTATCACAGTCTGGATTCGAACCCACAACTTGACCCATCTCGTCTTCGCAATATTGGAAGATGCGATGATCCTATGTATTATAGTAGTATGTAGGTCGGAATAAGTTCCTGGAGGGATTCTTTCAGTTTTCCTGCCTTTTGTTTTTAAGGCACCAGCGGTAGCGTGAATCTGAAGACGGACGTACCCCCCCCCCCCCACACACACACACACATTTGCCCCCTCCATCCCTCCCTCAGCCCTTTTGCAAATAGCCTTAGTTTTGCTGCGTCCATGTACATTGATTCTGTGCTAACCAACCGAAGAAAACTTTATTTTGAGGCTGGAAGTGGGAGCGGTTAAAAGAGGTACACCGGTTGAACGTGCTTCACGTGCGACTGATGTTCTGTGTCGAAAGCTCTCCGTGTGTGTCTGTGTACTGCCCCAGCTGACGGATTGCCTTCTGGAATTGTCTGCGAGTTTCAGTCTGTGTTTTTTGTCTGGCACTGCCAGCAGCATTAGCCAGGTACCAAGGAGGTACCGCGTTGGAATGTGAAGTCTTGTTGTCTGCCTGTACAGCCGCTTGGGATTTTGTCTTCGGTGGAGCGGGGCTTCAGTAACGCTGAGTGAATGTTGGACACCACAGAGCGAACTCAGTTACTTACTTACTGTGTGTGGAGCTGGCGATCGAGTTTGGTCTGCGGCGAAGTGCTTTGTCGGACTTGGTGAGAAAACCTCGAGAAACTATTATAGGTGTTCAGTGATTTCTGAGAAATAAGTTTTTAGTGCACCTGTAGTCTTTGTCCCATCGCACTTGTGTATATTACCGGGCACTAGGACCGTAATGCTGTTGCATCTGTGCACTGGTAAAATGCAGGGTGATATCTCGTCAGGTATTTGTGAGAATTAACAGTTTTTAGTGTACCTGTTGTCACAGTCTTGGTCTCAGTCGCACCTGTGCGTATTACCAGGTGCTGCGACCGTATTGTCATTGCATCTGTGCAGATTACAAGGTGCTAGCTCGTCAGGTATTTGTGAGAATTAACAGTTTTTAGTGCACCTGTATTCTTAGTCTCATTGCACCTGTGCATATTATCAGGTGATACGATCTTAATCTCATCGTACTTGTGTGTATATTACGAGGTGCTGTACCTGTTCAGGTATTTCTGAGACTTGGCAGGTTTTGACTTAATGTGCCCTGTGCAACTATTTTGTCCGTTTTGGTGCGGGCAGCTTCAGTGTCTGTTTCTTGTAGTTACTAGCCGACAAGATTAGATAGTGCAGTGCTTTGGATATTGCTGATCGATTGGTCAACCTGCTGAGATGTATACCCTGCGTGCTGTAATGGTCAGAGACAGTTTTGCGAATATCCATACCGTTCGTGCTTGGTTAGGAAAGGAGTGAAGTGTCCATAGGAAAGGTATGTTAGCATTGGTCAGTTCAGCGGAAGGTTTGGAGATAGGAATAATCACCAACCTGTTCTTGATCATGAGCAGTTGACGGGGGAAAAAAAAAACTTGAAAGATGAGCAACTTCTGTGACTCTTTTCAGTCCACATCTGTGCATATCGTACCCTGAGTTGACAAACACAGTCACATGATTTCATTGTTCGCGTGTAATTCCGAGTTATTTTTGTTCCCAGTGGGTGTGAGCGAGAGAACCTTGTTTCAGCTTGTCAGGACTGCTCCGGTAAGGTTGTCGGTCACTCTGTGTGTGTGTGTGTGTGTGTGTGTGTGTGTGTGTGTGTGTGTGTGTGTGTGTGTGTGTGTGTGTGTGTGTAGATTGTCAGTCAGAAACAGGTCTTCAATCTACGATCAAAAAGCTGCTTTCTCAGTGGACGTCCGTAGTGCAAGGATTAATCTTCGGAGTTCAATATTTAGAGAAGACTTGCCTATGGTAGTATTGCCTGTAGGCGTTGCAGAATACAGCCGGGAAGATCAGGTGTACGTTGGTCGTGCCCTGGAGGCAGCCAGGTGCGATACTGGACAGTGCTGTTGTTTACCGCACGATCGAATCCAGGTGTTGGTCGTAAGGTAGCGTTGACAGTTGTACAGCACCTGCTACAGGCTCACCGTCATCTGAGAAAAAAGGAGCGAAGCGCCATGAATCTGATAAGCGCCTAATCCCTTTTCAATCTTCAAATGTCGGTATATGTAGATGTCTTCCATGACTCGATTAGTAGTCTGGATAAAAATCCTAAGCGTCATGGATTTTAATCAGCGGTTAGACCGTTCTAGAAGATTGAGGTATAGGTAGGAGCAAAACGGAATGAGTACTAATTCGCTCTTGGTACAATAGACACAGAGGAGGTAACGCGTACTTGTATGTTATGTTACCAACAGGAAACAGATATGACATGTATAGATGTTTATGACTGTGACTATGAACAACGGGAGCTGACTCAGAGGTGTGGCTGTCGAATAGATGTTTTTTCCCCCGCAGTTTGTCTTGTTTTGCAAGCCAGGTCATCGCATAGGGACAATGACAATGACAATGACAATGACACTTTATTTTCCAAGGATAGAAGATTAGGTGCGCAGACCTGTCTTACATCTTGTCCTTGCTACTCTACACACACACACACACACGGTTGCTAAACTACTATCAGCTGCTACAGTAATAAGGTGAACTCATAGTCAGTAATATATAAACAAAGCAAAGCACGTTTCAAAATTCAAAAACAAACACCACATACTAATACATGTACATGTAGTACAAACACATAATTACACAACTCGTAATGAAGAGAAGAAAATAAAGGAAGAAAAGAAAAAAATAAAAAATAAAAAATAAAGGAAAACTGTGGGGGGGGGGGGGGGGATAAAAACCCTTGGCAGGTGTTATTGAGTTTATGATAGGGACAAATGGGTAAATAACCGGGCCTTGAAGGTGTTGATGGTTGGAGCTGAAATAATGTGTGCCGGTAGTGAATTCCACATGCAGGCTCCAGAATATGAAAAACTAGACTTAAAAAGATCTATGCGGGGTCTTGCCGTCACCAGATTGTTCCTCGCGGTCTTGTACGGTGTAGTGAAGGTGTTAAAGAGACGCGAAAGGTACGGTGGAGATTTAGAAGAGCGGACTTTCCACATCATCACACCCTTATTGAATAGCAAGTGTTTACGGAGGGGCAACAACTGGAGGGACTTGTCGGTCGTCAGTGCTCTGAGAGCTCTTACAAAGGATTAACTTGGCCGCTCGCCGATGGAGAGAGTTGACTCTTTTCAGATTAGCGTCGCTACAGCCGTCCCAGGTGCAGGAGGCATAATCTATGATTGGTTGAATGTGGGCGTAATAAAAAAGTTTTCTTGTTTCGGCATCGGTAAAATACGTCAATTTCGACAATAAAAAAGGTTTTTAGACAGGGTCTTGCACATGTGGTCAACGTGAGCATTCCAGCTAAGTTGGTCATCAATGATAACACCTAACAGACGGTGTTCATGAACCTGATTAATTGGGGTTGAGTTGAGAGACAAAATAAGGGGTGGGGGCTTCAACTGGTGTTTTTGTCTGGTGGTAACAAGGAGACACGGGAAACAAGGGAAAAAGCGTCAGAGGTGTGGAATGTGAGACCGGAAGAATTCCACAGGCTTTTGTCTCGTAATCCTTGAGCCTCCGTTCGTTCTCGTTGCAGGATTTTGTCCATTCGATAGTTTGGGATTTTAGTTTTGTGGAGAAAGGTTTTCGATCGGGCTGTCTTGAGTTCTGGAGCGAAGTGGTACTGGTTACTGTTTGCGCAGATGGTTTGGGTCTACAGTCCATCCCGAAAAATGTACCTAGAATTTGAGGTAGCCTGCCTACTGTCCCTAACATCATAGAGCGCGTTCTTTCTCGGGCTGAACTGTAGACTGGTTTGTAGGCAGTTGACGCCATGCAGGGTCTGTGGCGTTTTTTGTTTTGTTTGTTTTTTTTTTTTTTTTTTTTTGGAAGAGGTGGGCGCGAGTTCAAGCTATGACTCGTAGTATTACGACACAGATTTAGATAAGAATATTATTCTCTTCGTTTTTGTTTTGCCTACCTCTTTGACTTCCGTATCTGAAGGGGAGAACGCGTGTTGAATGTATGGATGACTAGGCTTAGATAAACATATTACGTTGTCGTTGTCAGTGGCTTCGTTTGGAAGAGTGGGCTCGAGGTTAGCTATGTCTCTTACACAGATTTTGTTGAAATATTGGGTAGTTGTCTCCTGACTCTGTGGCTTCGTTTACACACGATGGAAAAGGACGTTAAACTCCCCCCCCCCACCACCACCACAGCCACACTCAGGTTTCGTTTGAAGATTTCAATGCTAGTTCAAGCTACGATTGTCTTACACAGATTTAGATCAATATATCAGGCCGTTGGTGCCTAAATCTGTGACTCCCTCACCTGAAGAGAACCAAGGCGAGTTCACTTCATCACTGTCTTGTATTCGTTCATTTTACCAAGTCGGTCGAAATTTTTTTTTTTTTTTTCCTGCAGCTTTTGAGTTCGTGAACGCGATCACTGCAAGGATTAAAAAAAAACAAAAACATATCCAGACTATCACTAATTTCACGGAGGACTGTGTGTAAACTCCACATCTACACCTCGTGTTTTTGTTTCTGAGTGACATGACAGGATGAGATGAGAACAAAATAATGTGAAGTGTGTTTCGTGTTACCTGCGGGCTTTACCTGGATTTACCTGTGCACACACACCTTTGCACCCCCGTGCATGAGAAGGCCAGAGACTGTTCCTTCTGCTACATCAGGAGGAGGAGAAAAGAGGTTCTGGCAATTTGCCAAAATGTGGCCCGGTTCCACGTCAAGGCGGCGTAAGGCGCAGCAACCAGGTACGGAAATATAATTGATTTCACCCTCTCTTCATTTGTGTGTGCGTGTGTGTGTTTTTGGTGCAGCTTTCTTTGATTGCAGGCTTCCTGTTTTAACCAGGTGATGTTTACTCTTGGCGTTCCTCACTGACTTACAGTTTCCTGTTGTAATGAAGCTTAGGGAGACTCGTTTCCTTGAGCAAGTCTTGAGCTTTATTCGCAGTCCTTACTCGTCTTTTGTTTGTGTATGTGTGTGGGGGGTGAAGGGGGGGGGTGTTACATCGCCATGTTGTTTTCCCCTGCATGCAAGGTTAGCGTACGTGTTTTCGAAGACCAGCACTTAACAGCAGCACCGCCTAGAACAACAACATCATCGTCAACAACAACAACAACAACAAAAACAACACACACACACACACACACACACACACACACACACACACACACACACACACACACACACACACCCCAACCTCCCCCCACCCACCCCCCCCCCCCCCCCCAAAAAAAAAAAAAAAAAAAAGCCTTGTCCAAAACGAATCTGCAAAATGAACATGGGTGCTGTGCCCTTTATTCAATTATCTCCCATGTCCACAGTCATAAGTAACGGTAACCCTGGACAGGTCAATGAGCATAAAGTAGTCAGGACTGACTGCACAGTACCGAACCTGTGGATCTGATGCTGCCATGACCGTAAACCAAACGCCTGCCACCTTCCTTCTGTCTGTCGAAACTGGTCGGCGTTAGGAAGGCCGGTAGGAAGTGTGTATGGGTATGCTTGGCAGCTCACTCGTTCATACTTGCCTGGCTAATTGTCTGCACTCGTTCACCCTAGGATACCATACTCACTAACTTCCTCTGTCTCTCTTATACAACAAGGATCAGCCCAAGAAATGCCATCTGGAGTCTCAGTTTGAACAGCTTTAAGAATACCGGCCCTACATACAGGCAGCATCAGAGTTTGAAAAGGGAGTTAGTCGGCATTTTCTGTATGGGTGTGTTTGCAGTTTGTTTGGAACGTGAAACACCTGAAAGTTCCCCTTATCCGCGTAGGAAAAAGGTTATTGCCTGTGGTGTTGGTGGCTTTGTTCAGAACGGTTCACAGACAGACAGACAGACAGAACCAGAGAGAGAGAGAGAGAGAGAGAGAGAGAGAGAGAGAGAGAGAGAGAGAGAGAGAGAGATTGGAAACTCTTCCCAGTAATCTGAAAGTCATCGCTCAAAACACACACACACACACACACACACACACACACACACACACACACACACACACACACACACACACACACACACAGACAGAGAGAGAGAGAGAGAGAGAGAGAGAGGGGGGGGGCATGCCAGAAATCTGACACAAACTAGAAACCCATCAATGTATTACCCCCGCCCAACCAAGAGACAAATGATCAGACAGGTGAAGCAGTGTAGGGTTGACTATTTTCGCCAACTTCCTTACCACACAACATTACGTCGACAGTTCCAATTAAAGTTTTCCTCTCTAGTTTCACTTTAGCCCTAGAGTGTACTACCCTCCACAGACAGGTAAGAAAAAGGTGCCACAGGTGCATAGGAAATGGAAAAGATAAAATGGGATCCTTCAGTTAGCAACTGAATCTTCACGGAAAGAACAGTTTCGTATCACTGCATTTAACAACACACAAGAAATGTCTAATGCAAGTTCCTTCCATTTCCAGTCATGTGATTTTATAGTAAACGTCTTTCAGGTTAATTGGGAGGCCAGACTGGCTATAGTCAGTCAGTGTCTACGTACACTACGACAGTTGTATGTTTTTCTGCTCGGCTATCGTGTGTGTGTGTGTGTGTGTGTGTGTGTGTGTGTGTGTGTGTGTGTGTGTGTGTGTGTGTGTGTGTGCCGGTGTGCGTATATATGCATGTGTGCGATCGGATGGCAGAGATGGACTGATGTAATTCAACTGTGTTGAAGTGGATGATTGGGGGTGGTAAGGATAGCTCCTTGCTTAGCTGGGAGACAAGGTATGCGTGCTCTCAACTCATAAAAGCGATGAAAAACAACACTAAATCGTTTCACTTGATTTGAGATGAGGTTTACCGCAGACGAAAATATTTTACCAGCGTAAAACGACCGCAATAACCTTTTGAAACACCGGATCTAGCATTGCAAAATATTCTGAGCAGCGATGGTCATGGCCGACAACAGAGCAGTAAGGTGTAAGATGATGATCAAAAATGATGCATAGGAATGCTGAGAACGCCAGCCAAAAGCGTACGCACTCCAAAAAGTTCAAGTTTCCCTGACTGAAACTGACAACCACCACCGCCGGCGGACGATTCCAAATCGGGCGAGGACAACTTAACTCAATGGCTACTAAGTTAGTGTTGGGTTGTGCGCCAGTCAGTGGCCACACACACACACACACACACACACACACACACACACACACACACACACACACACACACACACACACACACACACACACACACACAAATCATCATTAATTCTTGTCCGCATGGATTCAAGTTTGGCTTAGTGGAAGTGTTGCACTTTGTTTATTCATGAGAGCCGTTAAGAAACCGTTAATCCTGCCAGATTTTCGCATACAGGACCAAAACAGAAAGGAGTAAAAGACTCTGAGACCCAACCAGAACACCTCCGAGTGATTTGTTAGCGTAGACATCTCGGAAGATGGGCCCTTTAAAAAAAAAAATGGCGGTGTAGATGACATACCCCAGCAGGCGCTCGCAAATAGCCACCACTGATGGCGATATCAGACAAATTAGGAAAGCGGGTAGTTTTCCGGGGAAAATTCCTCCTTTGAAGTGGTGCCGGAATCAGGTGCCTGATCTTTATGGTGCGTGCTGGCACGGTGCCGTTAGGCGGCGGTGGAGGTAGAGGATAGTGGTTTGTGGTGGACACCGGTCAGGGGCCATTTCTTTCGATGCACGTCGATGAACCGTCCAGTAACGGCCATGGTGCAGCGGGGATTTCGGGATCAGGGACCGTATGTAATAGTCGAGGTTAGGGCTTTTAGCCTTGGGTTAGAGTTTAACCTCGAACTAAACTAGCTCTAGTGTTAGATTTTTTTTTTTTTTAAAATCAGGAAGAGGGTCCAGCAAGGTGCCTATGCCATTATAGAAGGATTTTTTGTCTTTCTTTCTTCGCTTCCTTTTTTTATTATTTAATTTCGTTTTGCGGTTTCTTTTGTCATAGTCTTGGTCAGACCCGTAGCCGTGGGTTGAATTAACCTCGAGTTTTACATACGCGCCCTGCATTGTACCCAGTTTTCTAGTCTCTGTAATTGACGTAAGTGTATGTTAGCTTTATTTCATGCAGTTTGTGATGACACTATTGATCACTACTTTTGTTTATTGGCCTTCACAGTGATCATTGTTGTTGACATTTACATCTTACCTCGTCCTTTGCATTTCTTGTTTGTTTATATTGTTCCTCCATGCTCCGTATGTGGTGGAAAAGGACGTTAAACACCCACCCACCCACCCTCCTCCATGCCGCGGTTAGGTTCAAAGGAAATAAAATCTTTGAATCTTTGAATCAGTGCACAGTTCTAGAGGTGTGGATCCTGTATGTGGCATAGTCTGTTACAGATCGTAAGAGAAAGGGGGGGGGGGGGGGGCGAGGGAGGAAGGAAGGGGGCCTGGTGGGTTGGCTGGGAGGGTGTTTAAGAGTTTAACGCCCTTTTCGGTTTTCCACCACGTGTGGAAGGGGGTGGGTTAAGCCGAAGTTTTGGTAAGTCAGTAACACGTATGTTTGAAGTTCTTGGATCTGAATAAGTCGGAGTGATCCTGAACGATGACTGACAATGTTTGCTTGGGCATTGTATGGGTTCATCAAGGTAGCAATCTCACACGCAGTTAAAAAGAGGGTTAAAATAACACCGGGAAGACGAAACTGAGAAGCGAAGAAGCACGAAAGACGGGTGAAAAAGAGAGGAAAAGAGAATAAGGAAGGAAAACGGAGACATGGTGACAGAAAGAAAGAAAACAGCTAGAAGAAGAAAGAAGCCGAAGGGGGCAAAAAAGGAGAAGGAAGTAGAACGGAAGAAAGAAGAGATGCTCGGAATTGGAACTTTTCTCATCAGCAGAGAGAAAAACAGAACAGCAAGGAAGATTGACGGAGACATAAAGTCAAAAGGAAAGAAAAGGAGATAAAAAGAAAGACCAGCAAAACAGGGAGACAAAGATGACGGAGAAAAAGAAGGAACAGGGTAGAAAGAAGAGATGTTTGAAACTGAAACATTTCTACTGAAAAAAACCAGAACAACAACCAACCCCCCCCCCCCCCCCCCACTGAATCTCACACACACACACACACACACACACACACACACACACACACACACCAACCCCCCCCCCCCCCAAAAAAAAAAAAAAAAAACAAAAAAAAAAACAAAAAAAAAAACAAACAAAAAAAACGAAAAAAAAAAACCCAAAAAACAACAACAACAACAACAAAAAAACCCTACGTTTACTAAGAAGCAGATACTGACTGGATCTCAAATCTGTCTGTACGTCATAATAAAATCGTAGCATAGAACTTCTCCTTTGAAGGCCATTGCCGGATCATACATCCCGAAGAAATGGGTTATTTATATTCAGTGTTACATATAGCATCCAACACTAGTGACACAGGACGACTTCAGATATGCACACCCGCATGTAAACACTCTTAACTCGGCCAGGTCTGGTAATCAGGTGAAGGGGAAATAATAATTAGCCAAGGGAGACGATAATTGCTTGGAACTCTGGTCGGATTCCAGCAGCTTTCGTCCAATCAAAGCACAGCCCGAAACAGCCCTTGGCTCCCGTACTGTAGTCTTGGGGGGAAATTCCGTAAATATTTACAGATCTACGCCGGAAGTGGGTAGATGTGGTCACAGGTGTAAAAGGCACTCAGAAATTAGATTCCTCCGCTCGAATTTACGTCGGTAGTAACGGTGCCACTGGCGAAACCTTGGCACGGCTGGCAGAAACGAGCCTGTACGTTGATTGGAAGAGAACTCATCATGTGTGTGTGTGTGTGTGTGTGTGTGTGTGTGTGTGCACGGTGTGTGTGTACCTGCCTCCCTCTGTCCGGTGTCTGTCTCTCTCTCCCCACCCACCCCTCTCTCTCTCTCTCACAGTCTCTCTCTGTTCGTGAGTGTGTGTGTGTACTGTGATATGTCACAGTGTGTGTGTGTGTGTGTGTGTGTGTGTGTGTGTGTGTGTGTGTGTGTGTGTGTGTGTGTGTGTGCGTGCGTGTGTGTGTGTGTGTGTGTGTGTGTGTGTGTGTGTGTGTGTGTGTGTGCGCGTGCGTGCGTGTGTGTGTGTGTGTGTGTGTGTGTGTGTGTGTGTGTGTGTTGTGTGTGTGTGTGTGTGTGTGCGTGCGTGTGTACGTGCATAATTATGTCACCGTGTGTGTGTGTGTGTGTGTGTGTGTGTGTGTGTGTGTGTGTGTGTGTGTGTGTGTGTGTGTGTGTGTGTGTGTGCCTCTTTATTTTTTCTGGGGTTTTGCTCTTAATAGTCAGTACTCTTTCCTTTTCACCGATTATTGCCCTTTCGCAATTTCCTCAGTGATTTCATGTTTCAATGCCATGGGAATCTGTTTTAACTGATTCATTTGTTCGTCTGTGTTTGTGCACATTGCAGACAACACAGTTTGCTCAGTTTGACCCAACCGTTCGTTTGTAATTGTTTCCATGATTTAATATGTCAGTCCTGTGAGAACATATTGCGGTTGATCAGTTTATCTCGTCTGTGCATTTTGCGAACAGTGCAATTTTTGTGTGCGTAGTTTTTGCAATTTCCACAAGGACTAGATATTTCAGTGCTAATTTGTGCGCGTGTGGTTTAGTACACAGACAGATGTCTTACACCGTATGAAGCTTGTTTGGTTACAGCTTTGACACTGCCGTGATTTGTTGAACTGATAATTATATTCATTCGCGGTAAAAACATTGATAGTACGTATGAAGCCGACCGGATGTAGTTTTCGCTTCATGCTATATACTCAAGATATCTACACACTCCATAAGCAGGTATGGGAGCCGCGGTGGCCGAATGGTAGAGCGTTGGACTTCTAATGCTCGGGTCGTGAGTTCGTATCCCGGCTGGATCCAAGTATTTGTGCTGGCTTTTTCATCGTTGCCCCGTCTGTGATATCACCCGTATGTCGTGGAAAAGGACGTTAAACTCCCAAACACCCACCCACCCCATAAGCAGGTATGAACACTGCCTTCGTTTAGTAACAGAGCCTCAGCTCCATGGATTCAGTAAACACGGACATATTTTACCATAAATCATACCGGACGCCTTACTAAGATGCACGAGGTGAGTTGAGGGCAGGACCCCCTGACCTTCACGCCTCGGGGGAGAAACTGACACAGCTAGAATTATGATTAGTAATTCTCCAGTGACTGTTTCCTGCTCTCTGATTGGCATGTGAAGTATCTAAAACCGCGTATGATTGGAGGGTCATGCTGAGTCCGTACTCTGACGGATACTTCGTGACCCTGCGTACACTTCACCAGGATTTTAGTGTCCTGGTCTTGCCTCAAGCGGTTAAGGTCAAGGGCAGTTGAACAATGACCTGCTTTGAAGCCATAAAATTCTCCTAAAATTTTCATGATGCAGGTTTTCCGTATAGGTCAGTAATATACATAAAACAGGTGTAATTTACCTTCACACACACACACACACACACACACACACACACACACACACACACACACACACACACACACACACACACACAGATCATGTGCACTCACGCAGAGAGAGAGAGAGAGAGAGAGAGAGAGAGAGAGAGAGAGAGAGAGAGAGAGAGAGAGAGATGGTGACGATGATGATAGTGTATTTTGACATAAGAATGCTGGGTGTCAGGTTACAAACTGCTTGTTGCTACAACTGACAAACAACTACTGAGAGAGAGAGAGAGAGAGAGAGAGAGAGAGAGAGAGAGAGAGAGAGAGGGGGAAGACGGGGGGTGGGGGGGGGGCATTGTGAAAACCACAGCCCCATGGGAACTAGGACGGGTCGAGGCACTTCATCAGATGATCTTTGCAGTCACATGAAATCTTATCGTTTTATACGTCTGCTGAAATCCACGATCTTTGCGCGCCCTGCACGCGAGATAACCTCCCCATGCTCAGGAACAGGGGAGATAAGCACAATCCCCCATTTTCAGCCTCTTGCAAAGATCCATCTGCTTGGAGGCTTCACTAATGACCATTATGTCGAGCCTTTTTTCAGGGAATTTATTTCCTGCAAACTGATTGGATCAAACTGAGTGCGAGCGAGTGTAAATAACCTAACAGTAAACATGGCAGAGAAAGTTTGTGTGCCTTGTTGATTCTCTGTAAGCCTGTTTGAGGTCAGAGCGCTCTGACCGCGTTGGAGTAATTCTAGGTCTTTAAATTTGACTTTGCGTTTGTGACTCACGTGGGATAGATATATACCGAGCAACAAATGAAACGCAAAATTCAGTGTTACTGTTACTGTATCAGTGTGAGTTTCACTGGAAAAAGAAGTTTCAGTGAGTTAAGTGTACCAGCCAGTAACTTGGATATACGCCCATTAACTCATTCCAGCCGGCCTACGACTATTGTCGTATCAGTTTGTTCTTTTTCAACACATCTACTGTCAGGTTCCTTTGGCAACTCGCAGAAGGTCAGCGATGTGAAAGTGAAGTACAACATCTAAGCAACACCAGGCTTCGGAATTGTCAGTCATTTGGCAATTTTCAGTCAAATTTCCGTATCCTTTCAGCCAAAAAAATTCAGGTTTCAGCCACAAAGGGGGAAAAGGTTGCACACATAATCATGTATCATGATACATGTGATAGTATATGGGACTTCAGTTTTGAAGGCTTGCATATCAGTGGCAAGGCAGTATAAGTTTAACTTCTGGGTGCCAGTAGAGGCTACTACATGCCTTTCAAAATGCCAAAATTTGTTTTTTTTCTGAAGTGGGGCCTGTCCCCCGTGGTCCCACAGTAGTGTGCTACTGCTGCACCCTGGCCTAGATTTCACTCTGTTTTTCCTTCAGCAATTCCCCAGCCTGCAACACCTCCCCCTAAATATGAAGTCATTAATTTTGGCCCACGTGGTGCAATTTCACCAAAGGATCTAGGCAGCTGGTGCCAGACGTACGATGTACGTAGCCGCCTCAGTGTAGAAATAGTTAACAGCCTCATACAGGCCGGCGTTGAAGAACGTGAACCCGTAACGCACAGCATCTGCCACAGTCACCTCACACGGCTGACAATTAGTGAGATTTAGTAGGACTTCGTAAAGAGGACTTCGCTGAGCAGCGTAACCCACTTACATGTAAATTAGGCTAACACGGCAGAGGCCGCGAGCTGCTAACGCGCTGCGATTGGCTAATGGCACCCGTAACGTGCCTAATTTACATGCAAATGGGTTACGTTGCTTAACGAAGTCCTCCCTACGAAATCCTACTAAATCTCACTAATGACTGCTAGTTGCGATCTTTCAAATTCTGTTCGTGCGCACATCGCATCCCCCTTATGAATAAGGACGTATATCTGACCGGGATAAGCTCAGAATTTTTTTTTTTACCCCCAATGTGTTGCATCTAGAGCTCTACTTACATTAAGATGGACAATTTCGAGAGTGCAGATGAACTCACAAGCACACAAGAGGAGCCGGGATACCCGATTGGTACAGCTTAAGACTCTAATGCTCGGGTCTTGAGTTCGAATCCCTGGGGCCCAATATTTGTACTGGCCTATTTCTCGTTGCCCCGTCTTTGGTATCACTCGGCTAGCGTGGCTGAAAAGGACGTTAAACTCCCAAACACCCAACACCCACTCACAAGCACAACTGTTCCAAAACAGAAAAGAAAACAACCCCAAAACGGTGAAACATTCATGTTGGTGTTTCAGGGTCCATGGTGGTGCTAGGACGGTCCAACTACTTTCGTTTCAACCATCCCCAGGAAGCGAGGAAGATAAAGGACGCCATGAATCCCAACTACCGCATCTCATGCGTGCCGCTCAACTTTCTTCACGGTCAGTTGATTTTTTTTAACCTTTCGTGATGTCGTAGGTATTAATGTTGTTAGTGTTTTGTTCTTGTTTGGGTTTTTGTTTTGTTTTGTTTTGTTCGTCACTATATGTGTGTCAGTGTGTGTGTGTGTGTGTGTGTGTGTGTGTGTGTGTGTGTGTGTGTGTGTGTGTGTAGAAGAGAGAGAGAGAGAGAATACCGTATTTTCCAACCGGGTAAAAGTTTCGGCAAACCTGCTCGAACCTGCTGTTGCTAAAGTACGAGAATATGAGCGAAGGAAGAAAAATCTATAAACTACAGGAATATTTGGAGAAAAGAAAAAAAAAAATGTAGAACAAGTTACACATTTAAGCGCAATGCACACACACACACACACACACACACACACACACACACACACACACACACACACACACACACACACACACACACACACACACTGACACACACGAGGCAATCTGTTTGAGCCTATGCTGCTCATGTGAGGGGTGCATTGCATGAGAGAGAGAGAGAGAGAGAGAGAGAGAGAGAGTCCCGACTGGTCAGCAGAAGTTTGAACTCCTTGTGCTCCTTGACCTTTGTGTCAAGACACGGACCTCACCTGTCAGCTCTCACCTTTTCACTGATCGCCCACGTTGTTCCAGTCATGTAGCCATCTGTACTGCATGAACACCAACAAACTTGCTACTTACTAGCTAGATACTCCAGGGAAACTCTCCGCCGACATGATTACCCCCTCCCCTGATACGATTCGTCGTGTACACTTTTGAATCGAAGTACCGCTAGGAATATTTCCCCGCCGTCATGATTAACCCCCGTGATGCGGGTAGTGCAGCCAGGTGTCGCTGATGGTCAGTGAAGGTCGCGTCTTGGTTTTTAAATCGAAGTAACATCAGATATAACTCCCCGCCATCTCTATTAACCGCCGCGACAGTTGGCTTTTAATTCGAAACAGCAGCAGAAATAACTCCCCACCATCTCCATTAACCCCCGCGATAAAGTGAGTGCTTGCAGTACCCGACAAAGTGAGCGCTTGCAGTATCCGATGACACCATCGAAACCATTGAATCTGACCAGCTCCAGAGAAATCCCAGCGCCATCTTGATTAACCCCCGTGTATACAGGCAAAGACAGTCAGGTGGCGCTGCCTGGTGAGCTGTGAAAGCCACGTCCACAGCCGCACTGACTAATAACGCGGGAGAACGCCGCAGTTACAAGATGAGACGCTAATGAGTCGTTTTCTAGCCCAACCCGCCCACACGCACAGCTGCTTTTTTTCCGACCTAGGTGCTGATGGTAATTGGCCCCTGACCTTTCCGGGTCTCCCGAGAGACTGAGTGAGGGGTAAGGCTACTGAGCCGGACTACTGTATACTGTTATGACTGTACAGCGATCGTGGGTGTTCTGCCTCTGTATACAGGTCTTGAATACAACTTTTTGCTGCTCTCTGTCGCCTACAGATGTGAGCCAGCACAGGTCTTTAACAATTTTTGCAAACCAAAACCCACAATGGTTCCCAGAAGCAACACATGTCCGCAAGCCACATGCCTAAAATTAAGCCTGGAAACCGTAATTTACATACTCTGCCCGCGGTGTGGCGTCCTTCCCCACCCCGTAAACGAAACTGTGCACTCACTTATCCATGCTCTGGCACACTTCCACAGATATGGCCAAAAATTGATAGGTCACCCCTCAAGTCAGCATTCCTATTTTTCTGCACATCAGACATCCCTCTTTTCACCAAAACCCAAAATGTGGGCTCAAATGCTCTTTTAGCAACTCACAAAAACACAGGGAAAGGGGGGGGGGGATCATTTTAACAGTGCAGGTCCTCGTACTCCCTTGCCTGCCTCATTTGAATTATGTTCTGTGACCTGTAGGGCTGGCGAGCGGATGAACTTTACAGTACATGTACCTGCCTAGCTTGGCCGTCTTCTTTTGGCTCAGTGCCAGCATTTGAGATGCTGTCACTGTGCGGGTGTCTGGTGTGACGATAGACACCAAGAAAATAACTAAGCACGATCTGTAGACATACAAATCATAAATCGTTAATGTAACAAGAAGAACATTACTCACAGTTGTTTGAACCGTCCATTTGACCAGCACCGCCATATTGCGGAAAATGCTGAGTATTTTCGAGACCAAATTCTGCCCAACAACTATTCAGTTTTGTCGTGATAAAAAGTATTTGTAAATTTTGCAGATACCTGAATTGCCGGACAGGAAATTGAACGGCTTGAACTGTGTAGTGACCCTCACGTCCGCTACTCAAGTTTGAGAGCTTTCGTTCAACACACTAATACCTCCACGGTTTTTGTGCCAGTACTCTCCCTGGCCACGGGCTACACCGTCCACTTGAACCTCTTACCTGTAGAGACCTCTACCTTTGTAGTCTTGTCAGCATCCTCTAAAACTCTGCCCTTCCTGTTGCCCTCCCGAGGGCCGGTTTACTTTTTTTGTGTGTGTGTGGGTGCATCGTGTGACAAGCACCGTGCTCTCTTCACCCTTAGTGATGCCCGTCGCTTCTGGAAAGCCCTTGATGGTCAGTTACTTGCTTGGAGACGCGGCTGTGTGGCTCATATTGTGTGTGTGTGTGTGTGTGTGTGTGTGTGTGTGTGTGTGTGTGTGTGTGTGTGAGAGAGAGAGAGAGAGAGAGAGAGGCGGTGGGGGGGGGGGGGTGGTTGGCATGAGTTTTTCGCCGCCTTTCGGCCGATTTCCGCCGCTTTTTGTTTGTTTGTGTTGAAGTTTTTCCGCCGTCGAGGCAATTAAAAAAAAAAGTGGAACAAGCTCAAGCAAGTGACAAGGCCCCTAGGACAATTTCCGCCATTCAGTTTTTTTAAAAAATGTGTTTGTTCGCTTTTTTCCCTCTCGGAGGAAAAAAATGAACATGCAGGACATATGGTTACAGATGTGAGTGTGTGTGTGTGTGTGTGTGTGTGTGTGTGTGTGTGTGTGTGTGTGTGTGTGTGTGTGTATGTGTGTGTTTGGGGGAGGGGGGGGGGGGGTAAGAGTAGCGGGATTGTGAGGGGGGGGGGGGATGCACATCTAATGTTCAGCCATACCAACAGTGTATACCTTTCTGATTTCTGATTCTCCTATGAGCCGTCTTTGATCCACAGCCCGCGCCTATAGAGTTTTGCCCTCGTCTAACTCTCGTGGCTTATTTCCTGTTATCGGTTGATCGATAATACGCGACGTTGCCGGGTTTTTTCCCCGCTTAGCGTTGTCCCTGGTCAAACAGTGTGTCCTTAAACGTGATAAGTATCGCCCCTTTAGGGCCTTTGGGCCTTGGGCTTCATAAATACCGCACGTATCAACTTGAACACAGCTGTGAAGTCTGCTGCGCCGTATTGTACATGTAGCAGTTGGTGTTTGTACTTACAAAGTGGTGGTTGTCCCAGGTTACGGGTGAAGCCTACTTTGTGATTAAAACTAATGAGAAGCTGCTCAGTACAGCTTTGCATAGTAACAATTTATATTTTTTTAAGTATTATATATACAGCAGCAACTTAAAAATAGGATGCATTTTTGAATGGATTTACTGTCAGCTTTCAGGTCTGAGAAAGTGTCATTTTTAATCTTGTATCATGGTTTCAAATGCACGCACAAGTCTTGACATAAGCGTAGTTCACTTATATCTTGCCCTCACAAAGAAAATCAAAACAACAACAACAATAACAAAACCATGGCCCCATGCTGAATGTTCACACATTTTTTTCTCAAGTAGACTTCATCCTTAATAGCAGTTCGGATGGATACTGCCTTTGGTTAATGATTAATTTTTTTAATCTTGTGTCTAGTTCCGTATTGACAGCGGACGTTTGACTGCTGATCTAGTATATACTGATGACCCGGATGGCTTTTCTGATCTGTATCTTAAAATACACTGACTTCATATCATTGCTAAGACGGAAGTTGATCTGACCATGGCAGGTCCATGACATCGCATGGAGACGCCAATTAAGCTTGTCAGTAACGAGATAATTATTTTATTTCCTGCGTGCAACAGATGACACCATCAGTGGTGAAGGGATTTTGGCAGGGTGTGTGTGTGTGTGTGTGTGTGTGTGTGTGTGTGTGTGTGTGTGCGTGTGTGTGTGTGTGTGTGTGTGTGTGTGTGTGTGTGTGTGTGTGCGTGCGTGCGTGCGTGCGTTCCTTCGTGCGTGCGTGCATGCCTGTATGTGGCGTGTGTGCGTTTTACTAAGCGTACTCGTACTGCGTCGAGCCGACACCATAAGTGGTGAAAGGATGTGTGTGTGTGTGTGTGTGTGTGTGTGTGTGTGTGTGTGTGTGTGTGTGTGTGTGTGTGTGTGTGTGTGTGTGTGTGTGTGTGTGTGTGTGTGTGTGTGTGTGTGTGTGGATAGTGATGATGGTGTTGGTGGCGACGGTATGTGCGTGCGTGCGTGTGTCTTTACTAAACGTACTCGCTAACTGTCGTCCAGTCGAAGCTGGGTTTTTCACAGTGACGGTGATGACAAAGAATTTCCGGATGTGCATCGTTTTAGCTGACTGAATCTCGTCGACTGTTAATTACTAGAAGTCATCACCCTGTTATCAAAACGTCGCCAACGATTTAACGTGATATTGTTGCAACGAGTTGACAAGCACGTTCGCGTTTATATAAAAAGATAACTACAGAGTATATGTACACGCCAGTACGTTACTATCTGGTACAGATTTCAGTAGATCGCACTGTACCACTCAACGTCGGTGTGCTATTTAAAAAACCTTTCAACTGCGTTTCAAGCTGGGGTTTTTTGGCTTCGCCTGCACCGCACTTCAGGTAGGTTACCAGGATCTATTTAAGTCACATTTGCATTTCATTTGCCAGGCTTTTGTCGAGCTGTTGATACAGTGTCGTTTGCTTAGCACATATTTTGAGATTGCAAGAGTGGTTTCGGGTTTGTTTTTTGTTTTTTTGGTTTGTCAGACCACCACCCGTGTACAGTACGTACGTTGAATACTCAGCATCGTAATGGAGGAGGTTATGTACGTGCGCAGTGAACTTTTACATGAAAACATGAAATGCAAAAATAGGTTGAGTAGTATGGAAGATGTGTGTGTGTGTGTGTGTGTGTGTGTGTGTGTGTGTGTGTGTGTGTGTGTGTGTGTGTGTGTGTGTGTGTGTTGGGAGGAGGGTGTGTGTGTGTGTGTGTGTATGTGTGTGTGTGTGTGCGTGTGTGTGTGTGTGTGTTGCGGGAGGAGGGTGTGTGTGTGTGTGTGTGTGTGTGTGTGTGTTGGGAGGAGGGTGTGTGTGTGTGTGGGGGGGGCGGCTTTTTCCTCGCTGACCTATTTTTGACATCACCCTGGCGTTAGTTGTTGAATGGGGCTTTACAAACAACCAACCAGGCAAATTCAAATGAATATATCGTACAACTACACGCTGTTACGCACGCGAGAAGTTGAGATATCTTGAGTAACAGTCTTTTTTTTTATCAATGTCTTGATAACATTATTCCAGTCAAGTTGTGAGCAGCTCCGCGAACAAAGGTTATCGAATCAGTTATCTCCCCTCCAAGGCCACGTAGCCGGCTGTGCAAATGCAGAATGTTAGTTCACGTCCATCAGCATACATCGCTAAATAGCACACGCCTGAGAGGGGTATATCAGTAGAATTTGCATTTCGCTTGGAACTGGGCCCTTCTATATCTATGCGGAATCACCCTTTCCCAGACTTACACCTGCTGACGTTACGCTGTGCATAATTTCACCAGGTGTTGTTGGGTCGACCTCCTGCCACTTTTCCTCTCAGTGTCGTCAGAGATATGTGCGGCATGACTTTGAAACTGTTGCAACGCAGATCACGCACGTCTCGGCCGTTAAAGACATATATTCCAACATATCTTGGCGCACAAATTCCCCGCCAGAACGTACTATCTCTCTTCTTTCTATCTGTGTCGATAGTACCTTCTGACAAGTGACCCTATTTGTTCGGAGCTGTTTTGATGGCGGAGCTGTTTTGATGGCGGCTAACGTCGCACCACTGAGACACCTAGGATCTAACGCATGAAAAGAAACTACATGTACACTTGTCTGAAACTTGGCTGTGGTCTCGGACTTGTTACGCCGAACTATCATCAGTATGTGATTACTTTATTATTATTATTATTATTAAAGATTATAGATTATTTCCAGCGAATAGGCGCACTCACACGTGCGAATGATCTGCCCAAACGAAAGTTGTCTTGTGTGAGACCTTGTAGTCTTAGAATTGTCACCTTTAACTGCACGCCCTATCATCTTGACAAAAGTGGGCCACAGCCCGACAACGTGCCGTTGTGAAGGTGGGCAGACAAATGTCTGGAAGTGAGAAGTCCCGAAAGTTGTCCGAGGGTTTGTTGTGCAGGGGGCGATAATGCCGATTGCTTCCTTATCACACCTCCGGGTGTTACGATTGTTTCCCCTCGACATTTGAAGAGGATTTACGTGCCCTTTGTGGCATTTGCGTGATAGGGGAAATGAAGGTAGAGTTTCTATGAAGAATCCAATTACTGAACATTTAGTGGCAAGCCCGCGTCCTTTTTTTTTTTTTTAACTATCTGTATGGGATTGGGGGTCAGGGACCATATCCGCTGCGATATAGCGGATACAGGGCCCTTGTTGGAAGTGGAGAATCAATGAATCAATGGAACTTTATTTCCCAACGGTAGAGGCAGCTGACATCAGATAGATTTCATACCTGCTGTTGCTAAAAACTATTATCTAACTAATCAAAAGGAATAACACACACACACACACACACACACACACACACACACACACACACACACACACACACACACACACACACACACGCACGCACGCACGCAAAAACAGAAAAGGAAGGACTTAACCGCATTTATGTTGCTTCACTCCGGCTGCCTGCAAAGCTGGTACTAGTATATTTTTGTTTTCATTTTCAAAAAAGCGCACAGTCGCCTCAACTTGCTTACTAATCTCTTGTTAGGCTAAGCACACAGCAACTAAGAATTAAAAAAGAAGAAGCTTTTTTTGGCACGTCGCCGTTCATTTTTTTTTTTTGAGACGTGCCTTCTCGCCGGCGCAGCCAATTTGCAGTGACAGATCGCATGGTCCGTCATTATTGCCATCTATTTGTGCAGAAATTGTGGTAGACTGGCTTTCGATAATTACGCACTAATTAGATGCGGGGGTTCGCTAGAAAGACCGCTCGCGCAATCAAAAGTGACATTTAGGAACGGAGATAGAGAGGGAGGGGGGGAGGGGGCTTAACGCCGCGCAAGCAACAAAGACTATTTCGCGGCTAATCAAGAGAGAGAGAGAGAGAGAGAGGGGTTTTGCCTGTATGTTCAGTTCTCCATCAAACCAGTTTCCGATCTTGTGAAGTCCAGAGTTTTGGTACTCCCATCCCTTCCCCCACACACACACCTCACATTGTTCCCCTTCTCTGCTCCCGTCTCTCTTTCTCCGTACAGACGTTTACCTTTACCTCATCCACCTCTAAGTACACAGTTTCCTCACTAGACAGTGTACTACACAAGTAACGGTGGATGGCCAGGTACTCTTCAGGCACACCTCTCCCCCCTCCTTTCACCCGCTCCCTTCCCCCTCCATAAGTACATTAACCCCCCCCCCCCCTCCGGTTCTCATTAGCAACAGTGTGGACATCCCTCATCCTTGCCCCTCCCCCCCGCCCCACACACACACTTTTCTTCACCCCAGCCTTTTAAAACCCCTTCATCCCCTTCTCCTCCGCATCCTTCCCCCCTTCCCTCCGTTTCTCGTTTGAGAGTAGTAACAGTGTGGCCACACATACCTATGTTCACTCAGCCTTGGGGGCCCGGTGTCACAGGTCAGACTAGGCCAAACAAGGCGCGGGATTAAATAGCCGCAAGAGTACATGACCAAGAGTGTTCTAACCCCGCTTAGCTCGCAGGAGAATAGTAAAAGTAAACTTTGAAGTGAGACTGCGTTGAAGCTTCCCTTACCGCACGGAGCTCATGTCGTTGGGATGTAATTACGGTGTTGGTCATGTTACAACTCGTGTTATACAACTTACCTGCTTCAGCAAACATCGAGCATTTTGTTTGACTGATATCACACAAGGTGGCTATGACGGACACGGTGTAATACACACTTCTATTGACACTGATGATGAAGACCAGACAGCTGTGTGAATCACATCATACTGCATGAAATTCCTGAACCTCCCCATCCGCCTCCACCGATAAGAAGAGGAGCCGAGACAGTCGAGCGGTCGAGCATTGGACTTACAGTGCTCTGGTCGTGAGTTCGATTCCCAGCTGGAGCCAGATATTTGTGCTGGCCTTTTTTCCTTCTTGCACATGTCTTGGATATCACCCATATGTGTTGGAACAGACATGAAACCCTTAACACCCACCCCTACCCACCGATAAGAATGGGAAGGGAAGTGTGTGTGTGTGTGTGTGGGGGGGGGGGGGATGTACGGTGCGTTTTGCTTATCAACAGCTGCGCAGCTTCACTGATAGAGTCTTGCTCAGCCAGCATGAATTTTGCTGATTCGTGTTTGGTGCAGGTTCCGAGGTATAAACCACAACATACTCATTAAAAATCGCCATTTTCCCTTCTTAGAGCCCGTGTAATTTACATGTACATAGGCGCCTTATAAGTCTTCTTCTTTATTGTTATTATCAATATCTGTCACTGTGTCCGAATTGAACATTGTTCATTTTGTCTGTTGAATTAGAATTCATTTGGCAAACAGCCTTAGAATTTTGTAGTAAGCGGCAGTTCCTCCCCCCCCCCCCCCCAAAAAAAAAAAAAAAAAAAAAAACAACAACCAAAAAAAAAACAAAAAAAACAACAACAAAAACACAAAAAAACCCCAAAACAAAACAAAAACAAACAAACAAAAACAACAACAACAACAACAACAAAACAAAACAAAAAAACTACTCACTACAAACATAGACTTTAAAACTGACCAACCAAGAACGGTCGGGGGCTATACCAACTCAGCGACATGTCAACTTGACTGCATTGCTATCCATGCCTCAACAGTACCAACACACACACGGGACTTTTAGTCCTACCACTAGTAGTCCAAGGCTGGCAGGGTACAGGCCCAGATGTAAATCAGTTTTACGTCTAACCGAGGCCCCAACATATCTCCTACTGAAATAGAGCGTGCAACAACTAATCTTACACCCCCGGGGTTTCTCATAGTCCTCGTCGCGTGGCAGTTTCAACAGGGAGTGTGCTTTTTTCTTGGCCGGAGTAGGATCATTATTACGGCTTTGACAAGCAGCGTTACGTGGCGGTATTCTGTGAATGGATTACTTGAAAGGGAACCTTGTGACGGAGTGAAGTCTCTCCGCTTCCTACGGACGTGTCGGAGTTCCAAAAATGCCTGTACCGTGGGCGGGATAGTACAGAAGAAAGGGGTGTGTGTGTATTATACGTCGGTTATAGTGGACTGTTGTGAAGTGGAAACCGCAGAGAAGGGGTGCGTCGTTTTTTCTGTGTGTGTCAGTGTGAAGTTTCTTTTTTTGTTTGTTAAACCAGCAGTGAATGAAATAGTGTAGGAAGGAAGGGTTTGGTGTGAGGTCAGCTCATAAGCAGTGCACACCTGGTGGAGTTTTTCGTCTGTTGTGAACTTCCTTTCTTCAGGATACGGATTATTATTTTCAGTTTTGAGTCAGGTAAGGTGACCGATGTGTGTGTGTGTGTGTGTGTGTGTGTGTGTGTGTGTGTGTGTGTGTGTGTGTGTGGTTGCAGTCTAGTGTGTATGGTTCTGCTCTTCAAGCAGCTCTTGAAGACAGGAAACTCCACAATGTTCTTTTGTTTTTACGCCTGAGGTGTGTGTGTGTGTGTGTGTGTGTGTGTGTGTGTGTGTGTGTGTGTGTGTGTGTTGGGGGGGGGGGGGGGGTCGTGTTCTGCGGTCCAGTTTAGCCCTCACCCCACTCTCCCTCATTCCCCATGTGTTTATGGTTTTGTCCTTGACTATGGCACACGTGGGTTTAACACCCTAAGGTGTGTGTGTGTGTGTGTGTGTGTGTGTGTGTGTGTGTGTGTGTGTGTGTGTGGTAGTAGTAGTTGTAGTTGTGCTGAGTAGTAGTAGTAGTAGTAGTAGCAGTAGTTTTGCCACCCCCTTTACACCCCCGCGTTGTTTATGGTTCAGTCATTGGCCTTAACACATTAAACCACACGTGGCTTTCACAGTTCAAAATGGAACGCGTCCTTTTCAGATCTTCTCATACACCGACACTCCCGGGCCTCCAGCCGTCCACAGACCAATACTGGTGACTTCACTTGGCACCGCTCCCTAAAAATCGTTAATTACTAAGAACCGTGCCAGTGCTGCTGTACCGCGGTAACTTCTACCGGCAGCTGCCAACACGTGTTGTCAGTGTGTGTGGTTCGCGTGGTTTTCCCGCCTGTGTCATCATGGACTACTATAGTAGCTAGTACGGCAGCTGGTGGTGTTGCGTTTTACAGGAAAAACGGGATTCAGAGGCGTGCTTGTTGAAAGTTCCTCGAACTGGATGTGGTAGAGAGACAAGATATAGTAAGGTGCGTATGCGTGGCTTCATGCTGTGTGAGTTGTAGCCGCCTTTATCGTACTAAACGCAGAGACTGCGAGGTGGTGTTAAGTGATTGTTGGAAATGATTTCCTTAACGCGATTATTGCTACAAACGAATGATTCTGATCGACAGGAAATGTCCTCATATTCTGATAAGCGAGTGGCGACAAATGACGGTCCGCAAGTCCCACCCTCCCTCGGGCATGTCAGTATTAATCAGTTTGTCACGGCCGTACTCTACTACATGGTGGCTGCGGTTTGTGGTCGTCACTAAATGCCAAAGTCCAACGGTTCATCTCATAACTTTGGTCTCATACACGAAAGTGTCAGGCTTACCTCGCTTAGCACTAACTGCTACAACACCTGTGACACCTGTTGATTAGTGCACCTGCCGGATGTTGTTCCAATAAATCACGGCTGTACCGCCCTTTCACAGCCAGTGCCGCTTGGTTTGAATATCGGTTGTGTGTTGTGTGAGGTATCTTCCTGGTTGGAC
>JACVVK020000120.1:0-82500 GCA_018292915.2 Batillaria attramentaria | reverse complement strand
CACAATGGACAGCGCTTTGTTAAAAACGTAAACAACTTGACCGCGCCTGTCCAAGTCGCATTGTTGTCCCTTGAATACGAGCCCATAGTAAGTGGTTGTAGGGTAATCGGTTTGGCGTTGTGTGCACGGTGAGATACTGGGTCAGTTGGGTAATGTTTGGACAGGTTGATTGGTCACGTCCGTCCGCGGAGCGTGGTTTCTTTTCCTGTTTGACTTTTGTCCACGGCCCTCACCACTGCCAGCGGAGATACGCACTGACGCAATCAACGTTGTTCGAGAAGAGTTTGAAATCCATTAGTTCTATGTTCTGAGCTCTTTTGATGAATGAATTTGAATTTTCGTCTGCTGTTACTGCTATAGCCATGATGCTATCCTCAGCAGGAACCTTCATACGCGCATCAGCTGTTGGACCGTTGCCTGAAGTGAGGGCAGGAACAAGAAACTGTGCGTGCGGTGACAGACATAGGGGAGATCGAGAGGGGAAAGGAGGGAGGGAGGGGGGGGTCAGAGGGGAGGAGGTTGAGTGGTGGGGGCGTAAAGGGGGGGGGGGGGGGCATGCAGCGGGCTTTAATCAACACACCTGGATACCGACACCGCATTCTTTGTAGTGGCCGCCGTGCAGGTAAATGTTATGGTAGGACGGTAACACTTCAGTTTGACTGCCTTGCAACAACTTTCCACGATGACAGCAGGTGGTGGTTTTGTTTGCTGTGAAATTATGTCGCTGAAGTATTCTGGACACGCTTTTGTTTGCTCGACTTGACTTGCAGTAAGGGCTGTTTACGTCCCATGCACAGATTAGGGACATACTTAAAAGTGTTATGGACTTAAACATAAAGGCGCAATCGGAAGGGGGGGATTATGTCGTTAAGTACCTGGACATGCGTCTGTTTGCTCTGAAAACCTGTCCGTAACTTTGATGATGGTTGGTTACTTGGGGTTCAAATCCTTGCCGCAAGAGTTGAATCAGGTTGGTTGGATGGTTCTAGTTTGACGTCTGACGCGCTCGACGGTAAATCACGAGACGGCTCCAACTTGCAGGTTATCAGTGTTTGGTAGACTTCTCCTCGGCGCACATATCCGTCTCTGCTGAAATGCTCACGGCGCCGCAGGGCTGGAGGACGAAGCAGTGAAAGCCTGCTGCCGCTAAGCGCTACTTTATGTGCAAGCCTCCACGCTGCTATTCACTCTGGTGCGTGCGACAGTGTGTTCTTACTGAACATTGAGCCGGCATTGTTGATATCAGACAATTCAGTCACATTTGACGTTTCCCTGACTGTGGTGGACAAGTTAGATGAACAGGCCCAGCTCGCAGAGCACAATGAAGCACAGTTTGTTTTGTTGTTGTTTTTTGCCTCACTCCCGCCGAGACTTGTTTGAACTCACCGACAGCGCGCTCTCGCCGCAAGGGTCCCCGGAACAGTGTACCAACCCACCGAGCCACCGGGCGCCCCAACACATTTTACAGATTAAAGTGTCTGACCTGGTTTTATTGGCAAGTGATGCCGATTTCAGTGCATGGCCTAGAGCCAGGGTGTTGTTTACTTGCCAAATTAAACTCGACATTCTGATACAAGTGATGAACGAGAAATTTGTGTGGTTGATCGACAGTGACGTCACAACTCGAATGTAAATTACGTGACGAGCGCCTTGCGCATGTGTAAAATCGCTCGGCGAAAGAGGAAGAGTATTTTTCTGTTGATTCAGGCGTTTGTGGCTTATCCTTGTTGTGGTTTCGTCAAATATCGACAGCGGTGATTTGTTTTTCTGCTGACATAACATTGATAACCAGTAAGTTTTATTCTGTATATTTTATGGTTTTGTTTTTTACTTTACTAAAACGCGGAACCGGGGTGGCCGAATGGTAGAGCGTTGTACTTCTAATGCTCTAGTGGTGTGTTCGTATCCCGGCTGGGGCCAAATATTTGTGCTGGCTTTTTCATCGTTGCCCCGTCTTTGATATCACCCGTATGTGGTGGAAAGGGACGTTACATCCCCAAACACCCACCCACCCACCCACCCTTGCTAAAACAACGCTGAGACTGGGGAAAAAATCTCGATGTGTTACAGCACGCCGTCGTGAAGAAACCCCACACGTAGGATCTAGGTTCTTGCTTTTGGACAGAAAAAGTTTCTTGTAAGCGTGTATCAGAGAGACATTCCAACATTGATAGGTATCTTCGGAATTCAGGTTGTGCTGCATTGCGTTGACCGGTTTTGGTTTTGTGTGTTTATGTAAACTGTTCAGCGAGTTTCTTGGTCATGTTTCTGCCCCCCCGTAGGCGCTCCCGTTTACCTGCTGGCTTTTTCCTGTTTGCCCCGTCTTTGATATTACCCTATGTGGCGGAAGAAGACGTTAAACCCATAACCAACCAGTGCAAACAGTATATTCACTGTATGCATTATGCTGTTGTCTTCTGATTATTTTGTTTTCATGCAACTTTCTCTTGTACTTTTTTCTGATATCCTCCATACCCCAAAAGGGGCTACAGGAATAAAATATCTTGTAACTTGTATCTTGTATCATTATTTAGAGACAACTTCCGAGTTTGTCAAGGTTGAGAGCTCATTTTGGGCGGTCAGTAGTCTAGTGGTTAAGACCTCGTCACCAGTGCGAGAGGTCTTACGCGTGTGTGGCACCGTTCAGTCGGGCCGACCGTCGGGGGATCTCTCCGGGTACTCCGGCTTCCTCCCCCCCCCCCCTCAGCTTTGGAAATGTTCTTTGGAAAATAATTGCAGTTCTAAAATTCCGAAACTTAACTTGCTGAGCTGACCCTTCGCAACACTTGATTGTTATGCGTTTCTGTCCAGTGTCTGAGAGACTGCGTGTGATTCACATGAGCGTGCGTGTCGGCTTTATCTCGCGACGCTTTGGGTCAAATATTTTGGATAAAGTGCTTATATTAGTGCGATTAGTGGTAGTAGTAGTAGTAGTAGTAGTATTTTGTCTGTAGTACTACTGACCTCCCTTACCCTCTCCATCTCCTTCCCCCCACCATCACATCCACCTCCCCCCCCTTCCCCCCAACTCCCCCCAGTGGTAAAGCTCACTTCCGACTTTGTCTGTACCGCCTGTAATTAATTACAGTATACTACTAGACTGCCAGTGTTCAGTGCCGGCCAAACCGACTGTGATTTGAATGAACACAGATTCTGTGTACACAACCGGCAACTGCACAAACACGGTTCCTGGGAATTGTTGTCGACTAGTCAGGTTCATCGGAGCGGATAGGGTTGTTTGGAGTGGTGTCAATGGCTAAACCAAACAGCGCACACTGACCTTTCGGTGCTGGGTTGACACAAGCTGTCAGAGTTTATAGTGAGGCGGATTGTCGGGTCTCTTGACCTTTCGGGCTGTATTGTGTGGTTGAAGACTGCAACATAGGGGCATGTTGACGTATGTACTGTTCTCCTACACTGGTCCTTCAACCTGGAATTCGCTCCCTCATTCACTCCGCCAAGCGGCACCCTCCTTTTGAAACTTTCAAGAAAAACCTCAAAACCCGTCTGTTTTTTTTGCCCATAACAACATTTGACTGTTCTGGTTTGCATCGTGTGTGTGTGTGTGTGTGTGTGTGTGTAGTTGCACTCCCGCTATTTCGTCCTATTCACTATTTTTTAAGCGCTAGAACAGTTATTAACTGATATGTAATATCGCTGTATAATTACTGTCGTTATTATTATTACTGGCTGGATGAAAATTGAAGGGGGGTGTGTGTATGGCGGGGGGGGGGGGGGGGGGGACGAGGGTAGGGCGGAGTTATTTTGGGTGTTTTTTATGTTTATCGGTCGTCTTTCATTGAATGAAGTTCACCGCGAGGGCGTTTCAGGTCAAACACAGGGGCACAAGAAAAGCGTGTGCACGAAATTGTGGGTCTGTCGGGGTTCGAACCTTCGACTTCCTCGATTCTGACGCTCAGCTATCGGTTTTGCGCCGCGTGGGGGGTGGACATTGGGACAAAGTTGTAATGCTGTATGCAAATGAACTGAAGCTTCATTCAGGAGTTTTGGTCGTCTTCACTGATAACGTTGTGGACACTAATCAGAGTTGAAATTAGGCGTCTGCGCTATGCTTTTCTTGTCGGGTGGGATAGGTTAGCTAGGGTGTAGCGTCCCCGCCAAACAGTGATTGGAGACGGCCCTGGCGGGTAGGTTATGGGGTAGAAGGGACAGCTTTCATAAGGAAACAGTCCTGCTGAACACGATTGCGGTATCAGTTGCGGTACCGGCGAGCAAACGGCAGAGCATGTCCTCCAGCAGTGCCCCAAGCTCCAGGAGTTGCGTACAGCAGTGTGGCCAGAAGAGACCAGTCTGCACTTCAAGCTGTACGGCAGCCGGCAGGAACTTCAGAAAACGGCCCACTTCATCGTGACTGACAACCGGCCTGCCAGTGTGACCCCAGCGACCGCCAAGAAGAAGGAGAAGAACACGATTCAGTCCAGTCAGACTGGGTGAGCCTTTGATTTGATGTATCCCTGTCTATGATGGATCTGTTACACAAACAGATTCATTTACACAGTCAAAGGAAACAGTTCCTTGGTGCAGTGGAACCGCCCAACAGGATTCAGCCGGTCGGTTGTGTTTTGACCCAGAGGGACTACACTCACCTCATCACAGTTGGCGTCACCCCACATCAATTTTCTCGTGACCGGACAACCAGATCGTCGCTCCTGCGTCTGGCATTGAGGACGACATATTGCGATCAACTCGACCGTGACCAGTCTCCTGTCCCATTTCCCACACTAAGGCACGATGTCTGTTGCTAATTACCTATGTTCAGTGAAGTGTGACAGGCTGTAACGGCTTGTCCGCACCGAACAGCAGGCTTCGCTCCCCTACTGAACGATTGCTTCAGCAGGTGAATAAGTTTTTTGTGTTTCTTTTTGTCGAGTGTGTATGTGGCTTCGAAGGTCGTGGAGGAAAGACTGATTACGTCGTTTGTCTCAGATCAACAGAATCATCGACACCTCTAGGGCAGTTCAATTTTTTGTTCACGTGGAGTTGTCAAATAGCGTTACGAGGAGAATGGAACACGTCCAGACAAAACGTATCCCGTCATCTCGGAAAAAAAGGCCTTTGTGCTTCTCAAATCCATTGCGCTTATAGCCTTTGTTTTCTCCAGACGACGATAAACAAAGGAATAGAGCCCTGATACAATTTCTACCATTCTTTGAGAAAAGGCCTATGTACGTATCAAATGTATGAGGCTTAAGACTTTCTGACCGAAGTGACGATCAGTAGTCTGCCCGGACTAACCCCATTTCCTTGTCCTTTCACGACGTTACGAAAATTCTAGAGCGGATGAATGGACAGATTGAAACTCCCGCTTCCTATTATACTATGCGGCTTTGGCCATTCAGGTTGGTGGCAGGGTAGTGTTAAAGGTCAGCCGATTTTCGGGACAAGTTGAGGCGTTCGCTGGGATGTCGTCAGCCTGTCTTGTTGAAGGCCGTATTTCATCCGCGCTTGTCATCCCAGGTGACAGTCGGTTAGCGTGCTCATGTCGCATAACGTTAGAGAGAATGCGTGCGTGTTTTTAGTGGATCTGTGATGATTGAAGGCGTGTGTTTGTTGGGTCAGGTGAATGAGGTCACGTCACTCTACAGAACTGGCTTAGGTTGGTGTTATGGGGAACGTGTGTGTGTGTGTGTGTGTGTGTGTGTGTGTGTGTGTGTGTGTGTGTGCGCGCGCGCGCGCCGGCGTGCTAGTTCAATCCGGGTTTGGAAAATAAGGTGGCGTTTTCCCGAAATCTTTTTTCACGGTTATTTGCGAAAAACAGACATGCTTCAACGTTCCTGATTGTAACTGGAAAACTAATCACTTTTATGTCTTTTGATTTCAGAGGACACAGCTCGCAGATTGTGGTCCAATCGTTTTTTTAAGCTTTTGGCCTTTTCTTCCAGTTTGAGACTAAAATAGAGTTTGCACTTGGCAGGTCTCGCTTAATTCTTTGTTGGGTGGGGGGAGGGTAAGATCAACCTGTGAGTTGACGAGGTTACGGGCTAAAGGTGAACGCGACTCGATTTCACTACGTTTCATGTTAAATTCATTCCCTTTGGGTATAGTGTGTGCTTGTCCAATAAGTTACGGAGTGGGAGGGTCGTCGGGTAATACAATAGCCACGTGCACAGTCCGTATGAATTCTGTAGCCATTTTGGGGATTCTGGGAGGATTTGCTTGCACGGCCGATCTGTTATTACAGGATTTGGACAATTTCGCGGGGGGAAGTCGCCGATCGGAAAGTTGCCGTAGCAAGCGGAACTGTGGTTGAACATGAAACCAGTTTTCGTCTTCGCGAATAGGAGTTTGAGTACAGAGGGAAAGGTCTGTGGCTTGTGCATACTTACGGTTTGTGGTTACCCTTTGTCAAAGTTGAAAACAAAGCCCCACTGTCAGTGAACGCTGGGAACAGTGGTGGTGAAGGAGATGGTTGAGAAGGTGGACGGGAGTGGTTGGGAGACTCTGTCACCAATGCGAGAGGCCAGGTACGAATCCAGCGCAGGGCAAAGAATTTTTCCTTCGTTGGTTGCACCGTTCATTCGGGCCGATCGTCGGGAGTTCTCTCCGGGTACTCCGGCTTCTTCCCCGTCTGCATGGGAAATGTTCAAACCTCCCTCCCCAAATGTGAAAGTAAATGCAATTCTGAATTACGAAACCTAAATCGCTGAGCTGACCCTTCGCACCACGTGATTGTAATGTGTTCATGTCCAGTGTGTGTGAAAGAATGCGTGTGATTCAGGTGACGGCGCGTGTTGGGTTCAGATCGCGGCGCTTTGAAGTTTGAACCAATTCAATTTACTGGGTAAAGCGCGTACACAATAGTATACTCAGTTATTATTACTCTTTTACCACCCTTGCAGTCTTATGGTTTGCGGTTACCACTTGTAAAAAGTACCCCAGAATCAGTGATGCTGTAGAGTGGGGTGGGACGGAGTGAGGATTGCTGGGGGAAAAAGGGGGGGGGGCGGGGGGGGGGAGGAGTGGGTATGGGGGTGTTTTGGGGAGGGGAGGCTGGCGACAGAGACCCTGAAAGACTAGGATGACTCATCCCGGAGTGATCGTGTGTTTGAGAACCCTGATTACGTTTGTGTCGTGCCCGACAAGGACAAGTGACATGCAAATGTACATGCGCATGTGGGAAATTAGAGATGACATGAGTGTTGCTGTCAGCTTTGACATGACACAAAAAGGTTTTCCTAACAATTTCCCATACTTTGCCGCCGGCACGTCAAGAAAATACATGGGGATGGCTTTTAAAGAGCTTTTTTTTAAGGATTCATTTTATTGTATTTCGTCGTCTTCTGGCAAGATATGTGATGTCCAGTTTGTTTAGCGCCTACGTTTTGTGTTTGTTTGTTTGTTTGTTTGTTTGTTTGTATCTCGGGGAGTCGGGACAGTCGAGCTGTAGAGCATTGGACTTTCAGTGCTCGGGTTGAGAGTTTGATTCCTGCCTGGGGACAAATATTTTTGCTGGCCTTTTTTTTTTTTTTTTTTTTTGTTCTCTTCTTGTTGTTCCGTTTTTCATATCACCCTTATGTGGCAGAAAAGGACGTTGAACGCCCACCCACATTTGTTTCTTTTTGTCTTAGTGCATCAAGCATGAACTGTTCCACGGAGTACTGTTCTGCTTTATAAGAAACAATTACCTGGTGCCGATGGACCCTGTTTTTGCCGCCGACCCTGTTTTGTTGTTGTTGTCGTCGTTTATTGTTTTTTTTAAATTATTATTATTTTTTTTTATTTATGTATTTATTTTGAGAGAGAGAGAGAGAGAAAGAGAGAGAGAGAGAGAGAGAGAGAAATTCCATCTTCCCGTTCACTTCTGCCTCTTTCTGTCGTCTGCTGTAAATGAAGAACAACTGTAAGCCCGATGGCCAATGGTCAACCTTTAAAAAAAAAGAGGAAAAATGTCTCCGAGCCACCCACCTACCATACTATTTTTTGACATGTTACCCTAAACACAAATGTTTGTTTGTTGTTGTTGTTGTTTAAGTGGTTATTGAATTGGACTGGTTTTTACTTGAAGCTAGTTCGGGTAACCCATGAGTGATCGGGGAAGTCACATCCTGATTACGGGAGAGGGGCACCATGACTAGCATGAAGCCAGCACTTGATCACAACCATCAGTGGTAAAGGGGAGTATGCGCTTGACAGATCCGTGGCACTTACGATTCTTCGTCTGAAGGTTGTAGGCGCAAATTCAAGCTACGACTGCTTTACCAGTGACGGTAGGGGATTAGTATTTCAGGACCCAGAACTAAAAAGTGCAGTGCGGTGTTCCGTGCCAGTACGTAAGACGCCGAAATGGGTGGAGCAGCAATGCGGGTGGTATTTGTAGTAACGGCTGAACACAGCTGATGGATTTCATTGGTGTACAATTTTTATACTGTACGGGGCCTACAGTTTTTTTTGTTTGAGCGTAGGCGTGCTCGGGTCGTGAGTTCGAATGTGTGTGTGTGTGTGTGTGTGTGTGTGTGTGTGTGTGTGTGTGTGTGTGTGTGTGTGTGAGAGAGAGAGAGAGAGAGAGAGAGATGATGATGATGATGATGAAACGTTTTTTTTATTCAGGATAAAGCATTTAGGCATTACTGCCTGTCTTACAAGCTGACTGATGTGCTCGTTCGTGTAAAATTCCTTCGGTGTTCTACTAGACTGACTATGTATTCATGTTGCTGGGATGGATTTTAGTTGGAGAGAGAGAGAGAGAGAGTAGTTGCCCTGTCTTTAATATCACCCTCGTTTGGTGGAAAAAGGACGTTAAACCCTCAAATAACCAATCCACTTTGCACTACGTCATTGAGAGAGAGATGCATAACATCGTCTTTTATTCATTTCAAAAGTGGTGATAATTATAATATTAAGTAATATCATGACTTCCACGGAATCTTTATCGCTGACCTACATCAAGGAGGCTAATAAAGGCAGAGAACCGTGTCAGTAGGACTTGTTTTAACGCACTAATAATAATAATAATAAAAATAACTTGGATGGTTGCGTTCCTCGCGTGCTCGGCTCAAGGGAAGTTTGCCTTTGGCGCTCTCGTATCGTGCTGGAGATGTGTCAAAGCCAGTGCTGAGCTTTTCCCCAGATTTATGATAAGATTTATTTTAGGCGCGTGAGGCCGTGAGCACACCAAAAAAGTGAGGGATGAAAGCCGATGGTGTTTGCTTTGCACAGTCGCTGGTGGCACTTGTTTTGGTTTACCCTCTCTCTCTCTCCCCCCCCCCCCCCCCCCCCCTCTCTCCTTCCTGTACTGCCGATAGGAGTGCGTGACTTGTTTTTAAGTACTTTGTTTTCGCTTGAGGGCATGCTCAAAATAATACCAGCCTAAATTACATGTTGGGTGTAGTACTTTCCGGATGTATTTGGAGACGTGTGTGTGTGTGTGTGTGTGTGTGTGTGTGTGTGTGTGTGTGTGTGTGTGCGTGCGTGCGTGCGCGCGTGCGTGCGTGCGTGCGTGTTACTGATGTGCTCGTTCGTGTAAAATTCCTTCGGTGTTCTACTAGACTGACTATGTATTCATGTTGCTGGGATGGATTTTAGTTGGAGGATCTTACAGATACACATCCGGCCTAAGATTTTGCAGTTTTAAGGCTGTGGTAAAAAAGGCTTCGATGAAAGCCGTTGCTGACTGCTTTACACAGTCGCTGGTGAAACGTGTTTTGATTCACACTGTTCCTGCCCTTTAGGGCATTCCAAAAATATCTGCGGTAATTAAGTTTTATTTTATTTTATTTTATTTTAGTAAGGTTTCCGGATGTATTTTGATGACCGATGGGTAGCTGAGTTTTGCGTCACAGTGATTAAAGATCTTGGGCTAAAATTATATTGGATCGCTATGTGTGTGTGTGTGGGGGGGGGGGGGGGTAGGGGCGGGGGGAATGGTGGGTCACCATGTGTGTCTTTGTGCGTGCGTACATGTGTGTGTGTGTGTGTGTGTGTGTGTGGGGGGGGGGTGATGGTGTAAGTGTGTGTGTGTGCGTGCGTACATGTGTGTGTGTGTGTGTGTGTGTGTGTGTGTGTGTGTGTGTGTGTGTGTGTGTGTGTCTCTCTCTCACACACACACACTTCCCTCCTTCTACCCTTTCATGATGAATTCACACGTGTTCCTCCGTTGTGTCGTTCTAGACCTGGATGGCAGCCCGGAGTACGAGAAGATGATCTCAGAGGCGGAGCAACACCGTTTGTCACGTGGCTCTGCTGATGGCTCTGTTGGCTCCCCGCATGACCCCCAAGCTCTAGACAGCGACGACTTCGTCAACAAGGTATTTGTTTATTTATTTCTATTGTTTGCGGTTTTCATTGTGGAATTTTAATCCGTTTATTTCTATTGTTTTCAACTTTAACTGTATTTAAATACATTTATTTCTTGATAGTTCTCATTTGTATTGATAGATAATTACTTGGTGATGAATGGTGACGAAATGTATGTGTGTGTGTGTGTGTGTGTGTGTGTGTGTGTGTGTGTGTGTGTTTAAAAGAGAGGAAGGGGGGTGGCAGTTGCTTATGTTTTAGGAGTAGACAATTCAGTTTCTCTTTTGTCATGGGATTTGAAATAATTGACTTTTCACAGCCTAGATCTTAGCTATGTGTAAGTGACCTTGCCTTGCATTGCTTTGAGTTGAGTTGACTTGACCGGACCTACGGTATCTTATTTTATCGGTAGGTCTGCAAGTTCGAGATGATCTCCAGAGGCAAGTCCGCCACTTCACCCACAGCCAAAAGTCCGCCAGCGACCTCCTCAGGCTCAGGAGTGAAGTATGGAGGCTACACCAGCTCTACCTACATGGGCGAGAAGGTGTTCTCCCGCGACATCGCCACGACGCGCGTGCCGGCCGCGGTGTTGGGCGGCAGCGGCGAGCGCGTGATAAGCACGTGCAGCAGCCTGTCCTCCAGCTCGCTCACGAGCGTGTCCACGCTCAACTGCAGTTCAGATTCTTCAGGCAGTAACCGCTCGCTGGCTTCACCGCCCATCACCCCTCAAGGATCTATCGTAGGCGGGTACTCATCACACACGCCAACGTCACCTACGTACCCTCTACAGGGGCCAGCCACTCAGGGACCAGTGTTCGTAACCCTTGGCAAACGGAGGCCCGAAGGAAGGGGCGAACCTTCCCAAGTCACCATCCGGCCCTCAGCTGAAGTTACGTCCCCCACTAGTCGCTCCGGGATGGTCAACGGGGACACGCTGCCCTCCAAACACTCTTCATCAACAGCTTCTCGCGCTCACAGAGAAGGGTCTACCTCTTCATCAGGTGCTCGCTCGCATAGAGAAGGGTCCACATCGTCCAAAGACGATTCTAGCGACACATCCAGCCACAGGAACACGTTCGAAGGAATAGACTTTGACGTGACCCAGATGACCGAGTCCGAGCAGGAGCTGGCGCGCCGTCACCGCGAGATCGTGGCCGAGAGAAAGCGGGAACAAGAGCAGGAGAAGATGGAGCGGCAGCGGCTGGAGGAGATCCTCCGCATGTGCGCTGAGTACCAGCAGGAGGTGGACGTCAAACCCGGGACCAAAGCACAGGGCAAGGCTCACGCTACCAGCTACACCTCCACTGCTACTTCCTCCACAGCACCGGCCAAAACTAAACGAGGAGCTCCTCCGCCGGCTTTTCTGGACCTCGCTCCGGGTTCAGATCAGGTCGACCACAACCAGAAGGCCGGAGCGAACGTTTCTGGTGGTTCTGCAAAATCTTTGGAAGTAACCGCAGGAGACGGGGAGAGGAAAATCTCCGGCGATTTCCGCGCCAACGTCACCAAGATCAAGACGAACGGGTCCCTCATGCTTTCGTCGCCTAGCAACCCTCACAAGGAGGGGCTGTTCGGTTTTCAGATGCGGAGGGCCGAGTCCAACTCGTCCACGTCTGAAGACGAGATGCTAGGCAGTTCGGAGGACACCGGTACCATAAAACGCCGCCCCATCAACCACCCGCCTCTTCCAGAGGAGTTCATGCCGTCCGCGGCTGGTTCTAGCTCAGCTCACATCGCGCTTGACGTCCACGTGCCTTCCCAACCAAAACAGACCTCATCTTACGTCACAACGACTCAAAGTCCTGGTGGTAGTTCTTCCGCTCGCAGTAATAGCAGTGGTGTTCAGCACTCGAGCGCTAGCACGGCTCGAAATTACAGTGCTGGTGATGTGTCTTCCAAATCCACCAAAGAAACAGCATTTTCTTCGGGACAGAGCCGGATAGACGAGATTCTCAACTCGTCCTTCGAAGCGGAGCGCGAGGCGGCCGAACTGAGCAGCTACGGGAAGTTCAGCGTGCACATAAACGCGCAGATTTCGTGTGACGACACTTCCCCGGATGGGGGAGACGACGCTGCTAGCGTTAGGAGGGCTAGCTACAAGAGGAGTAACTCCTCAACGTCGTCCAGCAAGGGTAGCCGTTCTTCCGTGTCCTCTAGTCACACGGTGCAGGACCAGAATTCGCCGGACGGAACGGATACTAAAGAGGATACCCCGACGCCAGTCAACAGTGACACGGAGCCAGCGGAGGGTGACGGGGATGCCTTCCGCCGAGCCTCCACCGAGGGCCAGCACTTGTCCAACGGTGTGGAGGCACATCACGGTGCGGACAGTCTACACCTCAGAATGAAAGAGGTGAGCAGTAGAGATGCTTGATAATTTCCGGTTGAGAGCTTGAGGGTGATTTGTTTTGGATGGACTGGCCGCATCTCTCTCTCTCTCTCTCTCTCTCTCTCTATTTGTGTGAGAAAATCTGTCCTATAACTGATGCTCAGAGGAGGAGTAATAGTAAGTATATGTCCCCCAAAGATATTGGAAAGAAGTATCAGACCCCCACCCCCACCCCACCCAACCCCTCTCCCCTTACAAAATAGACAACAAACAGAAAAGAAAGTACTCAAGCGTACAAGCACACAGCCAAGTATTGTGCACACGAATTTAAATCATTCTAAACAGAAAACAACAAAAGATGCAGGAAACTGAATGTACTGCAGGAAATTATTCATTTTGCTGCATGTACCCCCATCCCAACCCCAGTCCACCACCACCCCCCACCACTCCCATTTCTTTGTGCATTATTTATTATGTGCATCTGGCTTCACTGGAACATTTCAAAACACAGCTGCTTGGTAATATCTGGTCGGCCTGACGCCATGTCAGGGAGAACAATAGACTCAACATTTGAACCGTTGTAGGATCCGGTCCGGTCCCCCCCTCAGAAGTAGTCCCCCGGGGGACCAATTCGTGGCAAAAACTGCTCTATAATGGTCCCCCCTTAGACATCCACAGTTTGACTGGACATACCAAATAATCCTCATGAGAGTCCAATGTGGAAATGGGAAAGATCAAGTTTGCTTTTGAAATAAAGTTTTTCTTGTCAAAGAACGTAAATGTCTATTTCAGGTTTTGCTAGAGAGAGAGATAGAGAGTGAGGGGGAGAGAGAGAGAGAATATTGATTGACTTATTTATTTATTGTTTGAAATTCTAGTAATATTTAATGTTCAGTATTGTCTAAGGGGGGACCATTATAGAGCAGTTTTTGCCACGAATTGGTCCCCCGGGGGACTACTTCAGAGGGGGGACCGGACCGGATGCTACACCGTGTCTCAGCTATGTCGTGCACAGATAAAAGACATTTTCTTTGGATGTGTCACAGCTAAGGTGACCAGTTAATTATTCTTCATGCCGTGGAGAAAGATTAGATAGGAAGAAGAAGTCTGAAGCAGGGTTGCACAGTTTAAGTCGGGTCCCAGGACTTTGAGGACTTCAAATGTCCTATTTTTTCCCACATCAAGCGGACATTTGTCCTATTAAAATTTTTATTGCCACTAAGTGGCCAGGACACTGTGTCCTATCACTTTGCTGTTTCCAGGATAATTTGTCCTATAGAAGCTGTGGAAAATGTGCAACCCTGCTGAAGGGACTAAGAACAATGGGATGCAGCTCTTGATGGTATTTCACTATGTGCACATGTACAGCTTTTAGAATTATTTGTGCCAGACTCTTCCAGTTTATTCCTCATTGCCTCATCTTTGACATGATGTGGTAGAAAACAAAGCCAGACCAGCGCCTCCCCCCCCCCCCCCAAAAAAAAAAAAAAAAAAAGGAATAAAATTTTAAAATAAATACAGAATCTAAAATATAAATGAACAGTGACTGTCTGTGTGTCTGTTCACCATGAAACTTATTAAGAATTTTCACATCGCAATCAAAATTGGTGGCTGTTCTCCAGGGGATCCCAGAAAGACCCTGCTGGAAAGAAAACTCAGAATATCATCAATTTTATGTAATAATCCACCTTTCCACATAATTATTTTCAAAGCACTTACTGTACTCCCAGGGGGTTTTAGTCCACGGGAAGTCACTCCATTGATCATTTTGGCGATTTCGCACGTAATTATCTCCCATTACTTGAATTCTCGAGGAAACCCGTTCAGTAATGAATTAAAGAACAAAATAGGCCTAGACTTCAGAGTACTAAATCTACTCATGATGTCAATAAACCCCCTCCCCCCCATCCCCCCCCCCCGGTCCTGTTCCCCAGTAATTCTAGATGCTAACAAACTTGTTCTAGTCACAAAGGCGTTCAGCAGTTCCTGTAACCTGATCACAACACTTGATGTTTTTTTGTTTTTTTTTCCCGCACAACATTCTCTATTGAGTGACACGCTCTCACCTGTAGTGCAGTGCTCAGGCATGTGCCAACAATGGCAAGTACGCTGATCAAGTGTTGCAGTGTGAAGGCTGGAGTTGAGGCTTGTTGAGGGATTAACAGCTCTGTTCCTAACCCCTGTTACTCAACACAGGGAAAGCGCCCGTGGAATTTCCTAATGAGAAAAGTCATGGGGGAATTCCCAGAGAGAACTGGCTGAGAGTGGTTTTAGGGGTAGTGGGGGTCGCGCACGCGCGAGCGTGTGGTGTGTGTGTGTGTGTGTGAGAGAGAGAGAGAGAGAGAGAGAGAGAGAGCGATCCTTTATTTTACAACGGAAGAAGTGATAGGCTTACAAAGACGATTTTCAAACTTGCCGTTGCTACACTACCATAAAAAGAAAGAAAATTGAGAAGAAAAAAAATGTGGTGTGTGTGTGTGTGACACACACACACACACACACACACACACACACACACACACACACACACACCCCTATGCATGCATCTAAATGTTGATGTTTAGGCAGGCTTACATTTTCAGGTGTGCACTGGCTCAGATGTGGGCCTAGATTCCCAGAATAAACATGCAAGCATTTATGCAGCAGCTTAACTCTTTTAAGTCTCTTAGGTCTTTAAATTGCAGATTGCATAAATCAAGACATCATTATACTTTTATATGTGTAACTTAATTAATCTTGAGCCACACTAAACATCGCAAAGATTTGGTCTTTCGTTTGCCCGGGTAATACTGTGATATTATTAACTCGTACAGCACACACTACAAAACAAGGTCAAGTTTCATTGGTGGAGCAGCAATGATACTACACGGTTATGGGTACGATAACACTATGATAACACACCCTTGATCTTGACAGACAGCATATGACACCAATTGTTACGCACTGTTAGCCTGGTGTGATCTTGCATGAAAAACGCAGGTAGCCGCACAGTAGGAAGACCGCCAACAATTATGCAGTCATCATACAGCCCCTAAGCTAAGCCGAAACACTCCCTGTAATATCGGGGGCAAAGGCCTGGCCCTCCTTAACGCATCCATCCAAGCGTGACACAACTTAAGGCAGACTCGGCTGTCTACTCTCCCCTTGACTGTCCCAAAAGACGTTAGGATTTTTTTTTTGTTTGGAGAGGAAGCCGAAGAGACGACGGTCCTTTTAACACAGAAACGTGTCGAGTGGTTGTGACAGACAGCAGCGGCCCAAGCGTGCGCGGTGGATAAGTTCAGGAAGTCGCGAAGTGCAGACGATGTAAAGATAGGAGCAACTACCTTACCCGTTGTGTGTAGCCAGCAGGGGGGCAAGTAGACCCGGACGCCCGTGTGTGTACTTACTACATGTACCTTCAGTGATGTCTCAACAGGTGGGGTGTAGAGGATTGAGGTAGCGGAGGGTTTCGGGTGTGAATCCCTCGCTACACGCTGTAACCTTTACCTGTCTTTTCTACCTCTGCAAACTTTAATCTGACTCACCTGGGTCATGAACTGTGAAGGTTTACTTCCATCTAAAACAGAACGTCTGCAGGGAGACTGAAAGATGTACAGTACATGTTTGTATACTAAAGGCCAGAAGAACGTTAGGTTATGTAAGGGCAGAATATACAAGAGGTGTACCTTTCCAGGGTTTGTGCAATTAGTCTCTCTGTTTATAAATATTTTGTTAGTTTCAAACACTGGATCGGTGAAACCTTTAAAAATTAAATACCTGTTGAGTGAGAGTCAGATATGCCCTCATGATGGTGTGCCCATGTGCCAAGTTATGCCCACCAATGAAAACCTTAGGTGTGTTTGAGTACCAGTGTGACCACAGTTAGGGTTAAGGTTAGGGTTTTGTGTCAGTCTCTGGGCACTTCAAGTTTCTTTCTCCTGGGACAGGACATTAAACCCCCAAACACCCACCCACCCTCTCCTGGGCCATGCTACTAGCAAGTATGATGCATGTTACAGCAGACAGATGATCAGTAATAAATAATACAGCTGCCATATTAGATGGACTGATGAATGTATTCATGTGTACACGTACATAGGTCTAGCTACACTAGCTTCATCATTATCTATGGTTTCTTGTACAGTATTGTCATGCTGTCATTATGTCAGGGTCATAGATGATTTGTGGGGATGTACATGTGGTATGTTTGATGCAGCAATATTCATGACATACTGACAGGGGCGTAGGAACCACGGGGGCCCTGGGGGCCCAGGCCCCCGTTCGATTTTTGGAAGGTGGGCCCGAATATCTTTGGGCCCCCCTTGCTTTTGATAAGAGGAGAAGGGGCCCACCAGCAGTGGGGCCCCCCTGCTCTGCTGTCGCAGGACACAATCCTTGGCAGTCAACACACACACACACACACACACACACACACACACACACACACACACACACACACACACACACACACACACACACACACATATATATATATATGCCTAACTTACTGTTGTGTGCGATTGTACGACACTGACACATGTAAGAAAATCTCCCTTCCCCCCTTTTTCACCCCGGCCGTATGGCTCACCCGACTTAGTGGGCCCCCCTTCCTCTCAGCATCTTCCTACGCGCCTGATACATAAATGTACACACGTGTCCATTGCACCAGTACACTTTTGTTGCTCTTTGACAGGAACACGAATATTATTCTTCATACACACACAAGCTGAAATTTATACAAATCCATATTGTTTCTTTTCATTTAAAGTTAACTTATTGTGTTTTATTTGTAACATTGGTGTTCCGCAGTTTGCAGGTTTAAAAAGTCTGTAGTGGTTCAGATTAGTTCATGTTATTTTGTCGCTTGAGAGTGTTTCACTTCGAGTAAACTTGTTAGTTGTATATTAACTCATTCTTTCCGCATTACGACTATAGTCAGAACAGTGGGTGTGTGTGTGTGTGAAATCTTCATCCTGTTTCACTTTCTGTAGCCGTCACTAGGTTTTCTTAGAGTGGTCTTTCTTAGAAATGGTTTCTGTTTAAGCTGATTACCATTGTGTACTTTTTTATGGTGTGTGTGATAGGTGGTGAAAAGAAGGCAGCAAATCTAATTGGATTCTTCTTTTGATTTGACAAAGCTCCTTCATTCTCTCTCTCTCTCTCTCTTTCTCTCTCTTTTATCTGAATCTGTGTGTGTGTGTGTGTGTGTGTGTGTGTGTGTGTGTGTGTTGGTGTGTCTGTCTCTCTCTGTGTATGCATGCATACAGGTGTGTGTGCACGTATGCTTTTCTGTTTGTTGTCATTGTAACTCTCATGATTAATGGTCAATATAATTATTTTCTTTCCTCTTTCAGCAAAGTGAGCTGAGCCATCAGTTGGAGGTTCTGAAGAAAACAAAGACACAACTCCTGCAGAAAATTGCCGCCCTCAAACGACAGATCACCGACATTGAAACTCAAGAAAATGAGGCAATCAGAGAGGTAAATTATTTTACATTGTCTGTTTTACTCAAGTTGAGAGCACAATACATTGATTTGTCCTCAGCTCTAGTTATTGAATTAACTTCACTGTTACAGCTACTGCAAGTCAATACAGGTCTGTAGACCCCATGTTGTGAGTTCGAATCCTGGCTGTGGCCATATATTTGCACTGGCCTTTTTCTGGTTTCCTTGTGTTTGATATATCACTCTTCTGTGGTGGAAAAAGACGAAAGACCCACAGACACCCCCCCACCAGATACCCCTCAAACTTGAAAGCTGTGTTTTTCAGTTTCCTTCCCTTCTTTTAATATTTCTTTCTTTCTAATATTTTTTTTTTTCTGTAATATTGTGAGGTGTCATTTTAAGGCATGTTTGCATTCTTTGCTTCAAAATTTAAAATAAACTGCATTCTATTTCAAGTGAATTTCAAAAAAAACTTTTTTTTTTTTTAAAAACTACTTTATTGTCCCTGTCGGGAAATTTGGGCTGCTTTGCCCCAGGGGAAGTGCGTCACCACGGTGAAGCGCCACCCAATACCTATCTTATTTTTTTAACTTTTGCTGGGGAGGAAATCTGAAAAACCCAGAGAGAAACCCCTGGTGAAAAACCCAGTAGCAGGAAAAAACGATATCACATATCACAAGGTTGACATAATATGGGCTCGAATCCACGCTTATATCGCCGTGACATAGGTGACGCCTGTTCAGTAGCGCACCTGCTAAGTCCAACGCGCTACCTATTAGACCACCGCTCACCCCATTTGCGAAGAGACAATGCATTGGCATCCAGTTATTGGGCATCCAGTCATTTTATAATTTGCTTACTTTGGTGGGGTCCTGCACAAAGCACTTGGTAGGGATATATAGTTACCGGTAAAAGGTCGTATTACACAAACAGTACATTTTTCATTGTCAACAATGCTGATACTTAGTTACATTTAAGTTGAGTGACTCACGCAAGTTTGGAGAACTCCACTCCCTGTTCTGTAACTTTGTTTTCTGAGCGACATGAGGTCATTATGCCCTAGACGTGACACAAAGTGGTCTGTTAAGTTTACTCAATCCCCACTTACCAGTGGCTGACATTTAGGTGTCAGCAAAGGCTCAGGCTGCATTGCGATGAGGCAACCAGAACTAAATTACCTACATCACGCTTTTGAACTTTGCTGCTTTCAGAAATGCACCAGCACGTCAGAACAAATCCAAGTTCATTTTTAGTACAATAGTGACCACTGCTTTGAGAGACCACCTGCATTTGGAGACCAGTGGTGACACTGGGTTTTATTTCCTCACTGTTTGAGGCATCTTTTTGGAAACCACCTCCTGTTGAAGACCATTTTGATCCGGCCAAGGAGGTGGTTGCCCCCAAAAGTCTGCTGAGTTTTTTTTTAGTTTTTTTTTTAGAATGAATTTGTTTGGGAACCTTTGAAGTTGCAAATGAAATGGCATGACAGAAATAATTTGACAGTCGTAACTATCTGAGCCCAACTTAACATAGTCTCAACAGAAGTTAGGATGTTATGGTGGTTGCAGTGATGCTGACCTATTTGTTGTGGTTGCAGCTGGAGATGGAGAGAGCCTTACTGGAGGGCGAGCACAAGACAGAGATGGAGCATCTCCATGCCGACCAGGAGAAGGTCAACGAACTCAAACAACAACAGCACAACCTCCTCGAGCGAGCAGCTCGCCAACGAGAAAAGGTTGGTGTGTGACACATCCTGTCTTTTTTTCTTCAAATTTTGTTTTCTTCATAGTTCAACTCTAGGCTCTGTTTCTGCCAAAATAGTTCTTGGACTTCTGCCCTGATGCTAATAAGTGCTTGTATGACTTGATGGCTGTTAGTAGTTCACTTTTTGGATATAGAGTGAGTGAGTGCGTGAGTGAGTGAGTGAGTTTATAGGGCTTAAAGCCACGCAGGCACCAAAGACTAATTCGTAGCAAAGTGTGCCTACACTATGTGAAAAAAACAAAACAAAAATGGGCAAATGGTGCAAACTGGTCTACAGGGCAGTATGGAGTCTGAATGTGATGAAAGGTATGATAGAAATGAAACAATGAATATTGCAATTTCTTTTCACATGGTGTTCACAGTGTGTGTCAAATGCATGCATGATGATGTAGTGACAGTTAAAAAGGGCTTGTCAGTGGCATTAAAGAGGTATCCAAGTCCCTTCAAAACTTGCAGACTATCAAGTGATCCAACCAAGATCACTAATTATTCCCTGACGCTTATTCTGATGCCATCGTTCAAATGTGTAACAGGAGATAACTTGTATTAAGGGACATATGCCCTCAAGAGTTACTTCCCTTCCCCTCTCTCTCTCTCTCTGTGATTTGATGCCTTCAACAAGCTCATGATTTGTTTTTTGTTTTAATGTAACAGGGAAGGCACGTGGTACGTGACTATGAGTGGGAAACATGAGGGTTTTGATTTTTTTGGCACCACAAATTTGTTGTTGTGAATATTAACAGCTTGCTTTTCTTTGGTCATTTGATTCAGCAGAAACACGCCCCACCCCTCCCCCATACACCTTTTAGATGTTTTTAATGTTTAAAACACGCATGCACGCCACCCTCCCCCACCCTTCTCTCTTCCCCTTCCCCTTCTCCTTATAGACATGCACACACACACACACACACACACACACACACACACACACACACACACACACACACACACACAGAGAAATGTCAGCTTCAAGTGTGTGAAATAGATTGTGAAACTCAGCATGCCCTTTGGTAATGAGCTTGATTATGCAAACCGGAGCTTGAAAGAAATAGGTGTGCTTATAATCCTGTTACAAAAGAAAAAAAAAAAAAAAAAAAAAAAGAAAAGAAAAAGGAAACCATCAGTATAACTTTACTGGTCCAAAACATAAGGCAACTTACTTCTAGCTTAGCCCATGGGCTGGTTCATTTCATTTTCATTTTTCTTTTTACCATTTCATTTTGGGTTTTTCTTTTGTGTTTGTGTTTGTGTGACCTGCTGGAAAATGTGTTGGTGGAAGCAAGTATAGACAAGACCTGGTGGAGATTAGCGATTTTTGGAGTTTTGTTGATTTACCAGTTTGTGTGTGTGTGCGTGCGCATGTGTGTGCGCGCATGTGTGCGCGTGAAAACAGGTTTGTTTTAATGTTGTTTTTGATTAACCGACTATAATTGGAGCTTGAGGAACTGCATGCATGTGCAAAGTGAAAATCAGCACCAACCACTGCCCTCACAAAATGATGATTTTACATAATTATGTCATTGCTAGTGTCTTGCATGAGAACTCCTTAAATCAAAATCTTGCTTGGGACAGGAGTGATTCGTTACAGTGTTTGTGTGATAACTTCCGTTTCATGGTGTGTGTGTGTGTGTGTGTGTGTGTGTGTGTGTGTGTGTGTGTGTGTGTGTGTGTGTGTGTGTGTGAGAGAGAGAGAGAGAGAGAGAGAGAGTGTTACAGCTAAACCTGAGGGTCACTTTGACCATCACTGTCAAATTCAGAGGGTCATTTTGTAGAATCAGTGAAGTACAGCCTCAAAATCTCTGCGTAAACGACGCACCTATGTGCGTAATAAGGAACACCCTGTGTGTGTGTGTGTGTGTGTGTGTGTGTGTGTGTGTGTGTGTGTGTGTGTGTGTAAAAAGCATGATGGCTGTTCCTCCCTATTCAGAATGCTTGTCCTGATAGCATGGTCCTTCATGATAACAAGGTTTCACATGATCCGGTGGGAACTAGAATAGGACAAAATCGAATGTTCTGGCTGACAGAACAAGTGCGTCCTGGATATCATCCACTGTGGTGCAGAAATGATAGAAAACGTAAGAAAGTAATTGAACATTTGGAAAACGAATCCATCCATGAAGGATGTCTACTGTGGATGTGAAGTCCTTAGTTAATATATTCAGATTGATCAAGTATACTTCAAGTCAAAGATTCAAAGATTTTATTCCTTTCTCCCCATTTTGGGGTATGGAGGAATGTCAAGTAATGCATCATACATGATTCTCATACGTACAGAATTACAAAAACACATGTAGGACGGAAGAAATCACAACAGTCCAAACTGCACATCGCATATGTTACAAAAGTCACAGTACAGCAGGGGCAAATGCTGTTAGTGAAATGTTAATTTGTTAGATTGACAGCATTACAGAACCAGTCAGCAGCAGGACCAGTTTTCATTAGTTTGAATGGATATTCATGACAGTTCAGAAGTAATGCATGTAATTAGCATTTATCCAGAAAGATTTCCACGCTTGCTTTCTTGTAAATGTAACTTTTTACTTATGCAGTCACTGTCATTATGTAAATTTAACATAATGTGACTATGATTTATTCTAGATTCAAGAGAACTTTTAGATATATAAGTCATTGCTCCAGACTCCATTCAGATTTCTATTGTCATATATTTTTAAAAGTGCCCAAGCACTATGGATTTTATATGCACTTTGTCCTACATGTATTACCTATTTGACAAAAGATTTCTTCTTTCTTGTTTCATACTCACTTACCATTATTCCTTTCTCATGATTACTTTTTCTGACTGTTAAATATTTAGAGATATATTTGAATATATGGGTTTTAAGAAATATTTCATTATCACATGTGTGTGTGTGTGTGTGTGTGTGTGTGTGTGTGTGTGTGTGTGTGTGTGTGTGCGCGCGCATGCGCCACAATGGCTGTGTCTTCTATTGTTCTTCTATTGCTGGCATCATTGTCACGCCATTTTATTTCATTTTTATCTTTCTTAACTGTGTAAGAACAGAGCTTACTGAGGATAAGTGCTATATAAATGCCTATTATTATCATTGTTATTGTTACTGTCATTATTATTAACTGTTTATCTCCACTTCAACTGTTTTCCCAGGAGCAGCGTGCTATAGAAAGGGAGCGTGACAAACTACTGATGCTAGAAGAACGGCAGCATCAGATCATACAACAGATGCAGGGCAGCGACGACGACACCAACAACAGCTTCAGCTCCAGCCCCACCACCCCCGTTAGCCTGCTGAACCCCACGGCCGGCGCCTCCGAGCTTGCTACTCTGAGAGAAAGCCTGCAGCGTGAGCTCGAAAACCAGCGGCGGATTTTTGATGATCTGGAGTTTCAGCAGCTAGAGGTAGGGCATTATAAAAAAAAAATTCCCAACAACCGGCCATCGTAGTGTAGTGGTTAGCACTTTGGACCATGTACTGAGAGAGCTGGGTTTGAATCCCAGCTGAGGCAAGCAGGATTATTCCTACCTAGGTCGGTTCTTATACCCAGAGCAGGTGTGCTATGGGCCTAGTAGGGAGACTGTTGCCGCTCAGCTGAGACTCGCCCACTTCACGGGTCCGACTTTGAGGCTGCTTTCCTTGTCATGTCACATGTCACATCTCATGATGTGGATGGTTACACGGCTGGTGCTGCAAGTGCCATAGTTCGCTGGCCTGGTTAACGCTGGGATAGTTATGACGAGATGTGGGGAATGTTTCACATAGTCTCAAACCACATTGACCTCCATGGCACCATCATCCTCATACTCATCATCATGCATAAATGAAAATCGTCCCAGCTCCTTGGATTCCACCCATGACCTGGGAGAAATACCACTGGAGCTGGCAAAGATTTGGGGCAGGAAAAAAAAAAAAAAGAGAGAGAGAAGAGAACCTTGGTGTTTAAGTGTCTGGCTGGGGAGTCTCATTGATCAAAGGGTTCAGCTGAGCATTGGCATCGAAAGATCCTGGGTTTGAATCCAAAGACCAGTTTTTCGCATGTATGCATTACCAGGATAGCCAAGCCAGTAGGCCATTGCACTGTCAGTGCTTTAGTCAGAAGTTCGATTCCCATCTAGGAGCCAAACCTATTTCCATTTTCACCTCTGCAATATTACACTTTCTTGGTGGAAAAAGGTCATTAATGAAATCCCCCTGACAACCAGCAGCTCATCTCACTTCAAATAGGCGCACCGTGGGTTAGTTTCACACTGTGCCAGTGTGCTTGTCTGTCAACAAGGGAAAGCATTCGTGTGTAAGTGAATTGCTGATCTTGGTAGATGTGATTGTTTCCCTTGCTGCAAACTCCATTTTTTCTGGTACATGCGTTTCTGGTGATCTCTCAATGCTTGTGTATTTTTCATGCATTCCTATTCCCCTAGAGGATCAAGAATTAATTTTAAGAAATCGAAACAAATCAAATTGAATTGAGCTGTTGGTGATTGATACCATTACAATCACAAACGATCTGTAACTTGGGGTTGCGTTGTAAAGGTTTTGCGTAACGTTATTGTTGTATTTTTCTCCTGCTATGTCGCTCTCTCGGTGCACTCGCAGAGAAGACACGGGATACAACAGGCTGGAACTCCAATACTTTATTAACAGAAGATGCGCAAGAACAAACTCATGAAAGAGGAAGAACCCAGAACGCTGTGCAGTGCCGCTTATATACTAACAGGTCAGATCTAGAACATTCTACAACATACTGGCAAGTACGGAATCTTTCCTGGGTCACGTAATCTACTGACGTTACTGCACTCGCATGTTCTGGGATGGTCTAGAAATTTCCATCGAAATGCAGTGACTTTTCGCGATCTCTACAACACCTCCCTACCAAAATTGTTGTTTCACAACAAACTTCAACAACAAAGTCTGTCTCTGGGTTTTGGTGTTCTTTTGGATCGTCTGGGGTTGTCTGGACCATACTCGGGAACAGGTGGCTTGGTCCTGGGCAGTCGTGGTCTGCTCTGGTTCTGTGTCGGTGGCACATTCTCCAGAATCTCCATCGGATGGTCGATCGGGAGCTCAGAGGCATCTGCTGAATCGCCAGGTTCGCTGTCCTCTTCAGAAGCGTAACGTGGGCGCAACTGTTCCCAGTGTCGTCTCCAAACTGGGCCACGAGGAACTACCTTGACGTTGAAGCAGCGAGTACCCGTAGACTTCTTGACCACTGCTGGTACCCATCTGGGGTGCTTGGCATGGTGAGGTCCATAGTACAGTGCGTATACTGGATCTCCAGCCTTGTATTGCCTGGTCACCTTGGCGACACCTCCAGAGTCTGGAGTCACCTGAGTTTTAGATGCCTCCTTGGATTGCTTGCCCTGAGCTATGTGTGCTGGCGAGGGAAGCAAAGTGTCGATCCTTGTCCGAATCTGTCTGGACATCAAGAGTTCACTCGGAGAGAATCCGCAGGATGTCGGCATTCTCCGGTACTGCATCAAAAACTCTTGAAGTGCTCGCTTCGGGGGCAGAGAAGACTTCCTGAGAGCTTGCTTGAATGTCTGCACCAGCCGTTCTGCAGCTCCATTGGTAGCAGGATGATAGGGCGCTCCTGTCAGGTGCGTGATCCCACGTTCCTTGCACCAGCTCTGGAACTCTTCAGAAACAAAGGTGGTTGCATTGTCGGAGACCAACGTGTGTGGATATCCGAAGTGAGCGAAGTCTTCTTCCAGCAGGTCTAGAGTAGCTCTAGTGGACGTGGATGACGTTGGGTGGATGCATGGGTACTTTGAGTAAGCATCCGTGATCACCAGCCAGTTGGTGCCCATGAAGTTGATGGCGTGGTCCACGTGAACTCGGCTCCATGGCTTCTCTGGTAACATCCAGGGATGAACTGGTGGTTTGGATGGCTTGTTTTGATGTTCGCCGCATGAGTCACATCGTCGACTCGTCATCTCTATTGCAGCGTCGATACCGGGCCAGTATACTGCAGTTCTTGCCAACTGCTTCATGCGTTCCATGCCGAAGTGTCCGATGTGCAGAAGATCAAGGATCTTTGGCTGCAGGCTTTGTGGAATCACAACTCTTGTACCATAGATGAGGCATCCGTGGCAGGTACTGAGAGAATCTGTCAACTTCTGGAACTTTCTGACTTCTTCGTTGATCTCAGCGTGCTTCAGCGGCCACCCTTCACGCACGTAGCGCATCACTGTAGCTATCACTGGATCTCTGCCTGACTCTTGACGAAGGATGTTGGCGTCGAAAGGTTTGACTTGAAGACTGAGAACTCGGATGGCGCACACCATGTCCGTGTCTTCCCCACTCTCCTCCCTGTCAAAGTCGATGTCGTCTCCAGAAGGCAAGCGACTGAGGGCATCTGCATTGCCGTGATCTGCAGTTTTCCGGTACTCGATCGTGTAGTCGAACTGGTTCAGCCATAGGGCCCACCGAGCTAGTCTGTTAGCTGCAAGAAGTGGTGTCCCTTTCTTTGGTCCGAACAGCGCCGTCAGGGGCTTGTGATCAGTCACCAGTATGAACTGTCGTCCGTACAGATACTGGTAGAATTTCCGCAAACCATAGATGATGGCTAGGGCTTCTTTGTGGATTTGGCTGTAGTTTCTTTCTGCAGCTGTAAGAGTCTTGGACACATTGGCAATTGGGCGCTCGCTTCCATCCGGATAGCGATGAAACAGTACTGCTCCAATTCCAACGTTGGATGCGTCACAAGCCAGCCCCACAGGCTTATCTGGGTCGAAGTGTACAAGGACTTGATCAGAGGAAAGCACATTCTTCAGCTGTTCAAACGCTGCTTGTTCCTCTTCTCCCCACTTCCAGGGATTTGCCTTCTTTGTCAGGCGGTAGAGCGGCTCTGCCATAGTAGCCAGGTTTGGGATGAATTTCCCGTAGAATTGTACTGAGCCCAGAAAAGACTTCAAGCTTGAGACATCCGTAGGTGGTGGCATCTTCAAAACTGCCTCGACTTTGGATCCTTTGGAGATTCCTTCAGCCGATAGAGTGTGTCCAAGGTATTCCACACTGGGTTGAGCAAACAGGCATTTTTCACGACGGCATCTGAGTCCTTTGTCGTTCAGACGCGTGAGTAGTCGTTCCAGGTTGCTCAGATGATCTTTGGCATCCTTCCCGCTGGTGAGTATGTCATCTTGGAAGACGGCAACTCCAGGCAGATCACTGGTCAGATTTTCCATGATCTCCTGAAAATAACCAGGTGCTGACTTGATTCCGAAAGGTAGTCGTTGTTGCAGAAGTACCCCACGGTGAGTGCTGAGGGCTAGTCTGCGTTGACTTTCTGGTGCCAGCTTGATCTGGTTGTAGGCATCAGCGAGGTCGATCTTCGTGTAACCGAATCCTCCTCCCAGCTTTTGCATCAGTTCCTCTGGGAGAGGCACTGGGTGACGGTGATCAGCAAGTTGATCGTTGATCCCAACTGAGTAGTCACCACAGATCCGCAGTTTTGGCTTCAGGGCGCCTGCACTGTTTGTCTTACGAATTGGAACCACTGGTGTTCCATAGTCGTTGAACTGGACTGGCTTCCAGACTCCTTTGGCGATGCCTTCTTCGTAGCCTTTCGTCAGGTCATCACGAAGAGCGAAAGGAACCGGCCTTGCCTTGTGAAAAACCGGCTTCGCGTCGGACTTGAACTTTACTTCCAGCTCAAAATCCTTCAGACATCCCAATTCTTCCTTGAAGAGATCTGGGAACTTGTCGCAGAGAGTGTGGCAATCCTTTTGAAGAGAAGCATAAGTTGTGCTGGAGGTCTTCGGATGCGATTCTTTTGCACCCTCGCTCTTGACTTGCCTCTCTATGCTCTTCAGTCCAAGGGCATTGTCCACTGAAATTCCCAGAGCCTGGATCGCGTTCCGTCCCAGTAGGTTGAGATCAGGGATCTTGGTGACGATGTAGGGAATGGAGCTCTGTTTCCCAGTCACTGGGTCCTTTGTTTGGCCCTTGAAGGTGCCCAACACGGGTAGGTCATGCTTGCTGGCAGACTCGTACCGATGCGTGACGTCATCCAGCTTCGGTTTTCCCAGTTGTTTCCAGACTGGCACAGAAACAAAATTTCCCGTGGTTGCGGTGTCCAGCTCCATCGTGAACTGTTGATCCTGGATTGTGACTGGAACGTCCAACCTAGGAGTATCTTGGGGAACTTCGCCGAGGATGGCTTTGACGAGCTCTGCTTTTGTGATACTTTTCACTGAAGATTTTGCAGATTGTCGTCCCCCTTGTTGCTGTTGATGCAGTTTTTTCCTGCAGACAGCCTCCAAATGTCCTATCTTCTGACAGAAGTTGCATTTGGATTCTTTGTAGAAGCAGTCTGTTGCTCTATGAGACTTTCCACACCTGTAGCACTTTGCTGAATCGCTGGTCGTGGAGTTAGACTGCTGGTGGTTCTTTGGCCGACCCCCTTTGTTGTTCGCCTTGACTTTGTTGACCGGCCTGGGCTTGGAACCGTAGACAGTTTCCTTGGCCACCTTTGCCGCGTCTTCAGTCTCTATGGCGATCTTGACAGCCTTGGCAAAATCCAACTCGGTATCCTTGACCTTGAAAAGAGCCTTCAAGACAGCTTCGTTGTTGACAGAACATATGAATCTCTGCCTAAGAGCTTCATCTTGTGGATCTTGGATCGAAGGAAAGTCACAGGTAGCCGCGTCTTGACGTATACGGGCTGCCAGCTCCTGGAGTGTTTCGCCTGGCTTCCGTTCCATGTTGCTCCAGAACTTGAAACGTTCTCGCACTATGAACAGTTTTGGGTCAAATTGTTCTTTCATGAACTCGACGATTTGGTCCATCGTCAGATCGTTGATATTCATTCTTGGATTTTGTTGAGCAGCCAGATTTGCCAGTTGCTTGTAGACAGCCGGAGTCTGATTGGTGAGGAAGACTTGAGCCTTGCGGTCGTCAGGAACGGCGTTGGCGACAAGAAATGTGCAGAACCTTGACCAGTAGTCAGGCCACAGTTCTGAAGTGGAATCAAAGGCAGCGAAAGGTGGAATAGCGGCGGTCGAAACAGTAGAAGTGTGAGGACGGGTACTTGCGCTGGAATCCCCAGTCGGTGTCTGAACTTGAATCATCTTCATCAACGCACCCATCTGCTCTCTTTGGACTGCTAATTCTTCTTCATGCTGCTTTGCTTGAATCCTCATCTGTTCCTTCATCTGTTCCTTCTGCTGTTCATTCTGCTGTTCCATTTGTTCCTTCTGCTGTTCCATTTGTTCCTTCTGAATCCTCATCTGTTCCTTCTGCTGTTCCATTTGAATCTTCATCTGTTCCTTCTGCTGTTCCAATTGCTCTCTAAGCAATTTTATCAGCTCCGCTGTCTCTGCCATGGTCAGTCGTCAATTTTCGCTGCTGCAACAGTTGAAGGGGTGCAACTTCTGTAGTTGGAGTTTCTTGAGTACTGGAGAGTACTGTCCCTTCGTAGGTAGATCAATGTCGAATCCTGTCGGCGACGCCAAATATTTCTGTTGTATTTTTCTCCTGCTATGTCGCTCTCTCGGTGCACTCGCAGAGAAGACACGGGATACAACAGGCTGGAACTCCAATACTTTATTAACAGAAGATGCGCAAGAACAAACTCATGAAAGAGGAAGAACCCAGAACGCTGTGCAGTGCCGCTTATATACTAACAGGTCAGATCTAGAACATTCTACAACATACTGGCAAGTACGGAATCTTTCCTGGGTCACGTAATCTACTGACGTTACTGCACTCGCATGTTCTGGGATGGTCTAGAAATTTCCATCGAAATGCAGTGACTTTTCGCGATCTCTACAACAGTTATGTTTTGCAGGCGGAGGCGCGTTTTGAGGAGGAGAAGGAGAGGATCAGTCAGAAACTGATGCAGGACCAACAACAGCTGCTCGTCAAGTACAAAGCAAGAGAGGCAAGTCATCAAAATAATGCACACATTCCAAAAATTAGACCCGAGTTACTAGTCTTATTTAGGGTATTGCCAAATACTGAAACTGAAGCTTAAAATATTGTGGATTTCAGCCACAAACAACGGGCTATTGTCTTTGAATCTGCTGAGTGACTTGCAACTGTCTGAGAGCGATATGTGACTTTCCCTGAGCCTGTGCGTCACTTGTGTATGGTCACCCATGCCTGTAGCTTGTGGCTCATTGTGCATGGCTTTGGTCGGTCACCAAACTCACAACCAAAATGTACAGATCTTCATATCTTTATACAAGTTTACACTGTACACTTTACTTTACACTTCAGTCCTAGACTTCCTTTTTATTTCATTTTATTTTATTTTATTTATTTTGTGACGCTACGCCACGAAATGAGTTGGAAGTTACATGCAGCTGAATAGTGCAACACCCGATTTTTCGACCGAGTTGGCTATTTTGTTTCATGGGGTACGTCATTTCAACAGATCATAACTTCAAAAATAATTATCCGATTTTAATCTGGTTTTCACCATTGGATTCAGCATTAAAAAACCTGTAAGATCATATCAAAACCTCAAAAACTTCAAAAAGTGACTTCAGACTCAAATCGTGGGGGGGCGTCACATTTTTTTTTTTTTTTTTTTGGGGGGGGGGGGGATGGAAATAAAAATAAACAGATAGATGAATAAGTAAGTAAATAAAGCAGCATACTGATGAACAAATTCATACTGAAGCCGACAGCGTTGGAATTCCTGAAACTGCTGTCCTGTACACGGCCAAAAAAAAAAAAAATAAAGTATACAATCATGTACATGTATACTTTTTTTTTTTGTTGTGACAGGATCGTCTGCAGCATATCGACACACAGCAACGCGACATGCTGCACAACGTGAAAACCAACCTCGAGGGTTTAGAGCGGGAGCGACTCCAGCTGATCGACACCTTCAAAAAGGTTTGCGGTTTCAGCTTGCACTCTGCTTTGGTGTATCTAGTACTTGTGCAGTGTGCGGTTACAGGTAAATTATAGGGATGGTGGCAGGGAGGGGAGGGGGGTGAATGGATGCAGGGGTTAGCTTCAGGGGGGGGGGGGGGGGATGGGAGGGCATAGGGCTAGGTTTAGGAGAGAGAGGGGAGTATTGGAATGTCACAGACAGACTAACAATTTATTAAATTCTTGCTGGTTTCAGTCATCCTAATCTCAGATGTTGCTTTTTTTTCTTTCTCTTTTTTTTTGGGGGGGGGGGGGGTCTTTTTTTTTTACACTTGGGTGTGGAGTTCGATCTGGCAGGAAGGAAAACATGCCACACCCTACAGTTATGATGAAAAAGCCACAGACTTTTTCCTAGAAATCAATAGAACTGCAGTCAGTCACCTTTTTTTTTTTTTTTTTTTGGGGGGGGGGGGGGGGGTAAACATGGTCACCTTCCTTGTGTACTCACATTTTAAGGTCCTCCTCTTGGCCTTCTCATTTCCCCTCAGTATTGGAAGGTTTCACTTTTCGCTGTTTTGGGGTAGAAGGTCAAGGTCACTGTGTAGGCACATCAGATGGGTGCTGCTTGAGACATAATTCCTGTCTCCAGCAGCCGAGTACACATGCAGTTTCCTGCAGGAAAATTCCTGAGCTTATTTCTAGTTCAAACCTTGTTTTGTAAAAGCCCCGTCCATGAAAGCAACACATATACATGGCTTCGTCCCATTTTCTGAAGCCATGTCTGTGAGCTCACGAAATTTAGAACACCATTATTTTTTTACCCTTGCTTCTATTGCTTACAGTACATTTCTCTGCTTTCGAAGGTCATTGCCCAGAAAACTGAGATACTGTCTAAGAAATTTTACCTACTGTATAATTATGTAAAACCTTTGATAGTTTTATGTAATCCATCCCCTTTATGATTTGCATATCTTTGAGGTGGGAGGTGGGGTGACAGTGGGTGGGTTGGAGTACTGTTGGCGGGTATGTCACATTTCATAAAAGAGGAGCTAGATGAACTTAAAGTCAGTTTAAAACCAACGAATAACGTTCTTTTAAAAAAAAATTTTAAATTTTGGCTGGCATGCCATACTACTAACCTTGTATCATCTATGTGCTCAGAAAATACACTTACCAAGCCTTTCCTCAAAATTACTGTGGAGTGTCAAGTGTATACTGTGGCGATTAACCAGTGTAATGGCACATGCACTTTGCATGTTGATGTCTAGCGGGCACATGAGCACTAAAACTGCTTCAGATTTTAGTTTGCTATGGCTACTTAGTAGTCTCTTTTGTTTGAGTAGTCTACTTAGAAAAAAAAAAAAAAAAAACTAAACTGGTCTTTCTGTTTAAGGTTATTGTGTACTGCTGTTTTTGACAAGTAGGTTTTTGTGATGAGAGGTTTAGATCTGCTTATCACCTTTCTAAAACTTTATGGTTCAATTTTTTGACACATGTGCGAAGTGTACCAAACAGTTCCGATGCTGCAGCAGATGGTATACTGGCGCACCTAGAGGAGAGCATTGTTTGCAATTGCTGATCAGCTTCCAGAAAGAGTAAAAAAAAAAAAAAAAAAACTTGAACATTTTAATTTCTCAGTGAAGAAAGCTGATCCATTTAAAATGTCAAACTTGACCTGTACAGTGCCAGTTGAGGACTCAGCCCAGCGAAAAATCACTTGCTCTCCATTTGCACAGCAAGCAGGGCACCTCAGTTTTGAGTTGGCTTATTCAGGCTGAGTTCTGACCAGAGCTTTGCAGAGGAAAGCTTAGTGGTACATATAGTAGCCTTTGCGTCAGCAGTCACCCAGGTAGCAGGCGTTGCACAAACATGTAAGTCTGTGTGATGCGATGTGAGGTGGTGTCAGGTGTAAGGCGGTGTTGCAGCGAGGTGCGGTGTGTGTTCCAGGAGAAGCAGGCGGCAGCGGAGGTGCAGCAGAAGATAGTGGAGTTATCCCGCATGCTCTCCCTTCCCACTGTGGACCCCAGCGATGACCCCGCGGCCTTGAACTCCGATATTGAACTTGAGGTAGAGGATATATATATGCTAGTCGAGGGTCTGTGTTCTGTCTTTCTGCACAAACAGATGATATCTGGTTAAAAGCAGGAAGCACCCTCAGTCAGTGTTTTAAGATACGCTAGGAAAGTAAAATTAACTGACCATTAAACCATAAATTTGAATTTAGGATTGTGTTTCGTGGCATGTTTGACTCAATTTTAGTCTGTGCTGGGCATGATTGGTGTTTTTAAGTTTTATTTTCGTGATGTGTTGTGTGTTTTGTTTTGTTTTCTGCCGATTGTGAAGACCGCCTTAGGCTTTATCGCTTAATACTTTTCAGTTTTTACTTACATCTAGTTGGACAAAACTTTTAGTTGAAAACCAAACCAAAACAAAACGAAAAAAAAAAAATAATAACAACAACAATCAACAACAACAACAACAATAACAATCAACCAAACAAACAAATAGACAAAAAATGGCTCATTGCTGATACCATACTGACTTTTTCATTTTGCCGCCGTTGAATCTGTTTCATAGGTAACCAGACGTAGACTTTTAGGGCACAATACATATCTTCTTGAGAGTGATGGTGATGGTGATGGGGTTGGTGTTAGTGGTGTTGTCATTGCTGTTTTTGCTGCTGCTGTTTCAGTTTTAGCTGCTGTGAATAGGACTATACTCACAGTGTATACTTTCTCTGTGTTAGGAGCAGGCCGACGGCCCACGTAAACTTTTCATCGACAGCACTGTCTTGACCCGCACCGAAACAGACGCAGCCTCAGACACCAGCGGAGGAGGAGGGAGCAGTAGCGGCGCAGGTGTGGAAGGCGGCAGCGACAATGGTGGTAAGGACGAGCGGAAAAAGTCAACGACCTTGCTGGAAATAGAGCGAAATAGATCTATCTTCATGGAACAACAAGGTCAGCGCTCACAAAACCACCCGCCAAATTTAGATCTGTGTGTGCCTGAGAAATTTCCCACCATGCTCTGTTCACTCATTTGCATATTTGGATGCTGAACTGCTGCTAGTGTTTGAGTACAGCTTGTGTTCATGCAAAAGCTTTTAAGTGTATCACTGTACAAGTATACCTGCCTGTAGGAACTGGAGTGCATGCAGAAAAAAAAGAAAAGAAAAAAAAACTGCTAAAAATCGTGTTCGGTGAACGTCAGTTGAAGCCTGCCCGCAGTCACACCCAGAATGCTGCAAAATGTATTTTTAACAGCATGTGAATGTTACAGTACATGTATATTATTGCTTTCACTGGAATATTTATGTTTCACCATTCAAGGCTGTAGTGTGCCATCACAATGTCATCTGAAGTGCACATTTATGTTTCACCATTCAAGGCTGTAGTGTGCCATCACAATGTCATCTGCAGTGCACTTGCCAGTGTCAGCAGTTTCAAAATACTGAAGTTGATGTTGATGATAGTTGGTGTTGATCATGATGATGATGATGATGATAACGAAAACTTCCGTGCGGTAAGCATCTTCGGCACTGGGAAAATGAAGAACAACTCCCCCCCCCTTTACACACACAGAGTTACGTGTACTGCAGCTTGGGTGATTAATTGATCCGGAAATACATGAAGTGTGAAGACAGATTATCATGCAGGACATCAAGAGAGCAGTTGTGGACACTATAGAAGCATGGTTGAGCACAGTATTTGGCATGTTATCTTGAATTTTGAGGTCATGATGGTCACTTTCCTGCCCCAAGTCTGGAGTTGGTTGACCTTGTGTGAGTCCATGAAAAAGGTCTTGTGTGTTGAAATTCTAACCAGTGTTTAAGTTTGAATTTTAATTTATACTAAAACTGCAGTTTTCCTCACTAACGTCTTACCTTTGTAATAAGGTACTACTTTTTTCCAGTTTCTGGTCATTACTAATCATCACTCTTATATATAACACGTGCACTCTGCAACTACTCAGACCTGTAAAATTCATATTGAATGGACATGGTATCTCCTAGTCCCCCCCCCCCTTCCCAACACACACATCCTTGCATACAGTCTAATGCGATATTGTTCAGTACAGGGTGGGTGCGTGGGTTTTTAGGGGTTTAACGTCCTTTTCCACCACATACGGGTGATATCAAAGACGGGGCAACGATGAAAAAGCCAGCGCAAATATTTGGCCCCAGCCGGGATACGAACTCACGACCCGAGCATTAGAAGTCCAACGCTCTACCATTCGGCCACCCCGGCTGCCCTTGTTCAGTAGAAAAAGCGGTGGTAGGGGCACTGAATAGAAAAGAAGCTTTTTGCCACGTGTTTTACCGAGACCTTTAACTCACTCTAACCGAGCTACGATTATAGTCGTTGATAGTCGTAACAGTTTGTTTTACATTTTACCTCCCTTTCCAACATGTTTCCTTGGCAACCTGCTGAAGGCGATGCCAAAGTAAAGTACAACATCTAAGCAACACTTCCCCTAAAATATAAAATCATTTGACCCACATGGAGCAATGTCAACACGGTATCCAGGCAGCTAGTGCATACCTAATTATGATGGTAGCATTTACTTGATGGTGATGATGATGGTGATTGGCCATTTGTATAGCGCTACGAGAAAACTTCCATGCAGTAAGCATGCTCACGGCGCCTTTGGGGTTGGGGGGAACAAAAAGAGGGAGAGAGCGAGTGAATTAGAACTGAGAGAAAAGATGCGTCTTGAGGTTCCGCTTGAAGGTCATGACTGACGCAGAACCTGACTTGAGATGAGCTTGCAAGTTGTTCCAGAGGCAAGGAGCTGCACTCTTGAAAGCCCGTGCACCAGAGCGTTTCTTGTCATAGTAGCCTGGGACAGCAAGTCTTTGATTTTCTTGACAACCTTGGTTTCAATGTCAGAGTCGAGACTGATAAAAATCCATAGTGTATGTGTTTAGCGTGCCTTGGATGGGATCTGGTGTACATTTTATATTTTATCTCCCATTGACGAAGTTTTTCAAGCCCCATAGAGATTTAACTCTCTCAGTTCTGTGGCCCCCATTCGGGGTCCTAACATTCACAACGCTTGGTTGCGGAGGTTCCATGTATGGGATCGCCAATTTTCTATTTTTATTCTCAGTCATGACATCATAAAGTGGGGGGGGAACTATACACAGCGCTAGCTGAACGGGTTTCCACCGGTCAAAGGGAAACAACCATCTGTTAGTATGCTACTGGAGAAATCCCTCAGCATACAGAGAGTTAAATAACGACCCCAACAGCCACGTCAGTTCTTTGCTCGCAAACAGAACAAGATGAGCTCGTTGAATAACGGTCTGTTGTGATATGCTGTGACAGCAATATGCCGTGTTTTATTGTCGAGTTGCCCAGCTTGGTGATGTCCTGCTTGCCGCATCATCACATCGTCCCCGTGTTAATGGTAGCCCGCTTTGTAATCACAGCTCGTGTTTGCTCCCCTGCACATGCATATTATGACAGCGTGCACACTGTGTTAGATCACTGGGGAGGTAATCAAGACGGCGGAGATCCATTCCTCGGTGCTAGTATTTCAAAAGTGCGGATTAAACTCCCAAACACCCACCAACCCTTCAAAAGTGTGGAAGAGGATTGCTTCCAGGCATAGCCGTAATTGTGTCAGAAATAAAAGTATGCTCCCGTCGTTATATTGTAGTGGCGTTTTAAAAGGGTTAATACTATCATTTTTATGCTCGCAGATCGTTATGAGCTGTTTTCATGGTATCTATCATCACACCACTTAAGACACCTGGACAGCGACAGCGTCTGTAATGCTGGCACCGAGCCAACAGAAGCGAACTCGATGACGGGGCGACCACACTTAACGCTTCAGTAGTGTAACAACAGTCGTAGAATTTGAATGTTCGATCACTCGCGGAAAGTGTAATCAACATTGTATCACATTAAGAGCTTTACTAATCACCATGATGAGTATTTTGAACGTACAGGCACACTCACGAGCGAAACTGTTCAAAAACATAAGTTTGCTTAGCAAATACGGAATTGGCCATGGGGGGAAGGTGGGGGGGAGGTGGGGGGAGGGGGTGAAAGGGTGTGTCCTTTTTAACGAGAGAACAACTTTAACTACCACAGGATTTGACCAGAGAAGTCATCATCACGACGTTTGAATCAAAATAGCACCGGCCAAATCCTCCACCGTCTGTACTAACCCCCGTCTGTAGCTGCTTCCTGCTTGCGAGGGGCGCGTGTTTATGATGTGATTGTTGTTTGCCTTCATTTCCGTCCGTATTTCATAAACTTGCCCTGCCTGTGCTGTTTCCTGGATTGAATTGACAGCTGAATTGTTCGCATTAACACTGCATTTCTGTTTTCCCTCTGGTGAAAAGGCTGAGATGCGAATGCACTTGTATGAATGTATGTGTGTGTTGTGTTGTGTCGTTCATTTACTAACAGGTCTGTATATTCTAATGCACTTGTATGTGTGTGTGTGTGTGTGTTGTGTCGTTCATTTACTAACAGGTCTGTGTATTCTAATGCCTTGTATGTGTGTGTGTGTGTGTGTGTGTGTGTGTGTGTGTGTGTGTGTGTGTGTGTGTGTGTTGTGTCGTTCATTTACTAACAGGTCTGTGTATTCTAATTTGTTTGAATGAGTCGCTAGGTTAGTCTGTGGAACGTGTTCTGTACACAGTGTTAGTATTTTTTTTTTTTTTAAAAGAAATGACATCTTTAGAGAAGTTAAAGAAACAGTTGTCAGGGCTTATAATTAAGGACAGTAAGACTTACTGGCGAGGAGGGTAGGAAAATTTAACTTAATGTACTGGAGAGCCAGAGGTGCTGTTGAGTCCGTCTTTTTTTTTCTGGAATTTGGTTAAACATTTGGATCTGCACATTGCTGCGAATATGCCAGCACGTTTCTGCAAGATGTGTGCCCAGACTACGGCACTACAGAGTGAAAACTGAACCAGAGATTTTAAAACTGTCAAGATGTTTTGACTTCGTATCATTTTCACCCTAGCCCTTATTTTCTACAAGCTTTTTGGCACAAAAACACTTCAATGCTTAGACACATCGACAGGAAGCTTCGAATTTGATTTGAAGTGTTTGCATGTATAGTGCAAATGACCTTGAACACAGAGGTCAAAACGTGAATGTCATGACAACCACGTTTTCCACCAATCAGGTGTTTTCATCATGGACCAAGAACGTCGTCGCATCGAGGAGCTTCGTCGGAGGGCGGCCGACGAAGGTAGAGCACTCTGGGAGGAGAGGAGACTCCGAGAAGCCAACTGCAAGAGCTTTAACTCCCTTGAGTCTGAGGATTCCAGCATCTCTTCCAGTTGTGACACCCCATCTGAGAAGGAAACGAGGTAAGGAGAAGTGTTTGTTTGTTTGTTACTGTAAGTTTAAATTTTGGTGAGCTTTTTCATGTTGAAGTTACATATGGTCTCTTTGAACTTACGTCATTTTATAAACACGTCCTTCATTTTTCACCCTCCACCCCCGTCCCCTCCTCACATCCACACACATACTCCCTCCACAACATTCAGTCCCCTTTATAAACCTCTGGTTTCGTGTTTAACTTTACCCTGGTTGTCATGTTTCTGTGTTCCTGTGTGTTCATAATGGTTGTTGAAATCAGCATGTTGATGTTCCTATTTGTGTTCATGTTGGTGTTAAAGGGATGGGAGGGGGTTTGGTTTGGGGGGTCGAAGAGAAACAACTTTTTTTCACGACAGCGCTGGTCACAAAGGTAGGTCATGATTAGTAGAGGTAAAGTTGGAGCACGCCTGCGCCCAAGTAACGAAGGTAAGTGGTCTGCTTCCGTCATGCACTTTCTCTCTTAAAGTTCCCGTTCTTTACCCGCTAGGCTTTTATCCTCCTCATTATCATCATTGTCATTGTCATCATCATCATTGTCGTCATCGTTGGCCTCATGTGCCTTGAGCTCCTCCTCCTTATCATCATCATTATTGTCGTCATCATCATTGTCGTCGTCGGCTTTGTCATCATCGTGGACCTCACATACTATGAACTCCTGCTTATCGTCATCATTATCATAGTCGTCGTCGTCATCATCGTCATCATCATCATCAAACCTCGTTACATGACATGTCTCTTCTACCATCATCATCCAATCATTCTGACACAAGTCTGTTGATGACAGCGTATCGCCTCAGCAGGCATCAGCTGTCATATCGCATACACCAGCATGGCGTGCAATGTCGGATTCTCTTCGCGTCAACAGAGTGCAAAAATGTTGCCGCTTTTGCCTCGGGGACGGTGTTCCGTGCTCCAGCACAAAGTAGCGGCCGTTTAGCGCCGACGCCTCCGGCTTAAACTACCACCAACTCCCACATACGGCTGTCACGTTCTGCAGTGTTAAACATTCGTGGCATTGTCTTCAGTGCATCTGACTGGAAGCGATGATTGTAATTATCTGTGTGACTAGGAAGCTCATTCATTTTTTTTTAAGGGTGATTGAAGTGCTTTGAGATGAAATGTGATCTAGGATAATCTTCAGTACGTGCTTGGCGTTGGCATGATCAGAACTGCAGAATGACAGTTTGAATGTGTGACATTTGAAACTTGGTATAATTATATTCATTGGCTTCTATTGTGATTGTAAAAAAAAATAATCTAGAAAATCTCAGCTGTGAAACACTCAGAGATGAAGAATCCACACAAATAAGGACGTATATCAGAGTAGCGGAACTGGTGGTCTGCTCGCAGATCTCTCGAACACTCCCGAAGACGGCGCTGAGATTATTGAGAGATGGGATGGAGGGCGTATGTGCTTTTCCGAGCGCAGAGACACCATATGGAACTGAGCTGAACTTCATTTTCCAGACAGAAGGACGAGTTATTCGCCAATCAGAAAATTCGCAGTCTGTCTTTCCGGGAAAAAAACCCAAAACAAAACACAAAAAAAACCTTCCTGAGACTCGTGTATCAGCCATGTTTCAAAGTCAAGCTTCGTCGATGGTATCAGAAGAGCATGTTTGCTATGCTACAGCTCGTGTGTGCGTGTCTGTGTACAAATCTACCACCAGACATTTGAGGACCTGACGTTGCCCAAAGATGGCAAACCATACAGAAAGGCATTTCGTTAGGTTTGTTGAGAATTTGGGACGTACACCAAACCAAATCAGATCGAGGCACTGTGGATATATATTCGCTTCAAGAGTATGAAGATGAAATCAGCTGGAGAACATAATTTTATAGAAAATTGCAGTGTTATTTGATTTTATCAACCGGACAAAAAGATAAGAACGCAAGTTTTAGAATATTGCGTAGAGGTCTTGGACTTCGTTCTTCAAGCTACGCCTTCGTCTTCAATTTCCTGCAGTTCTGCCCGGTTGACATCTCTCTTCTTTTTGTTCAATTAGCAAATGGGCCATGAGCAGAACACGGTTGCTCGTAAACACAAGAAACATTAAAAGGAGTTGAGAAACGGTCAAATCGTGGGACTCGGGATAGAGTCTTCACCATGACGTCAAGAGAGAATTATTGCATAATCGTCTTGGGCTCCGTTCTACAAGTTGACCTTCATCTTCAGTTGCCTGCTATTCTGCCCGGTTGACTTTTTCTTTTTCTTTTTCAATCAGCAGATGAGCCTTCGACAGAGTATGGTTGCTTGTAAACACTGAAAGCATTAAATGAAGTCAAGAAAGGGTCGTCGGACTCGGAACAGAATCTTCACCATGACCTCTAGAGGGGAATATTGCATAATCGTCTTGGACTTCGTTCAAGTGCAGCACCTTCATGTTTAATTTCCTGCTCTTCTGTCCGGTTGACATTTTTTTTTTTTTTTTTTTTTTTTTGATGAGCAAATGGGCCTTCAGCAGAGCATGGTTGCTTGGAAAGAGGGTCGCCCGATTCGTCCAATCGTCGGACTCGGAACAGAATCTTCACCAGCACCTCCAAAAAAAAAAAATTAAAAAAAAAAATCAGAAAATACTAAAGTGTCGGGTTTCTGATAAGCCTGCACGTTATTACCGTTTGACACAGACCGACGCTGGAAGCTTACAACACAGTCGCCCCACTGCCAGATTGAACACCTTTTTAATGCGGCCTTTACACCGTCCGACAGGTCAATCACTACTTGGCGTGATGATAGCTGTAATCGGCTCCTCACTCGTGGCCTTGGTCATTACGTCGTTTCTACGCCTGTGGCGTAATTCTCGTGGGAGGCGAGCTAATGCTGTTGGGCTGGAGGGGCGTATATAAGACAGATCCGGTCTGACAGGGCACGGCTTTTTTGTCCGTTCTTTGTTCTGGATTGGGCTCTGGTCACTGGGTAAAAACTGGGGGGGTTTTGAGGTCCGGACGGTGAAAATAGTGGGAGTTGTGTGCGTTTCGGGACATATGCCGTGGGCAGTGAGCGTTTTATTTCAGCCAGATTAACTCCCACAAGTGCGTTTGTCGCATGGGCAGGATCGACCTCTTTAGGTTGTGTGTTTTTTGTTGTTGTTGTTTTTAGATGAAAGAAAGAAGGCCGGGTTGTTTTAGCCGATTTAGCATTTTCGTATAGCATTTCGCTGTAATGGTGTGTGACTGCGATAGGTCCAAAATTCTCTTCCAGTTTGAATGAAATTTCTAATAATGATAGGCCTCGCTGATTGGGATGCTGTCGGTGTCTTCAAGTTGAGCATCAGTGAAGTCATTTTTCAACGAAGAAAGAATTACTACAATTATCGGAAACGTTTTTATAAGGAATGCCAGTTACCGAAAAGAAAGAGACAATAATTATCTCGGTTTATTATGTCGAAGAATGCAGACAATTGTTATCGAAGGGGACGTTCAAGATGAACCATTGTCCAGTCAGCATTCTATGAATGTTGCGATACTAGCTATGAATGTTGCGATACTAGCTATGAATGTTGCGATACTAGCTATGAATGTTGCGATACTAGCTATGAATGTTGCGATACTAGCTATGAATGTTGCGATACTAGTTATGAATGCACATTGCTGTTAGGCATGTTTAGTAGGTCTTCGTATGCGTATTCTAATTTTAGAGAAATCACGACGTTCTTTGAGTAGTCAGTGCGTTTTCCAGATAGTGCTAGCGCCGAAATGTAACTAGATCAATCAACCAATACTTTCAAGTTTACTGGATCGCTTCGTCGGGGTAAAAGCAAGCTTTTAGGTCAATATTACGCCGACCCAATGGTCTGTGGTATTTATACCTTGACACAAGTGACTGGTTTTTGTTCACGGACATCACGAATTCGATGAAAAAGTTTGCACGATGTTGTCTTGAACAGCGCAACCCATTTGCATGTAAATTAGTCACGTTATGGGTACAATTAGCTAATTGCAGCGCGTTATCCGCTCGCGGCCTCTGCCGTTTGAGCCTAATTTATATGTAAATGGGTTACGCTGCTCAGGGAAGTCCTCATTACGAAATCTTACTAAACATGCCTTTTGCCTGCATCGTCTGTTCGTTTCGGAACACGCAGGACAAGTTACACAAAGTATTAAAAGAGCATTTTGAGGTCAAAACATGGACATTGGACATCTAGATTCTTATTACGTTACCAGTGTTCATTTCCGAATGTAGACTGTTTACATGCACAACGTCCAGACAAAGGGTCTACTGAGGACAAAACGTGGACACTGAATAGTCTGCATTATCACAGGTCACAGCCCCCTCGAAGCAGGCGGATATTGTCCGTGTTAAGAGGTTACTGAATTATTAAAAACTTTCCGCTCCCAGCCGCTTGGCTTCTTCACAGCTTGGCTTTTCTCCTGCTCTGTCTACAGTCTCCTGTTACGTGGTTGATATCGGCAGCTGACCTGTCTTTTCAGGGAGCTTACAGAACCAGTCGGATGCGCCTTTACAATCTGGAAACGAAAACAAGGGTTAAAGACACTATGCATGTGTTGGGTGGAGGGACATGAATGCCGCGTGCGAAGTATTTGGCGTTGAGATCGTTTCTCTAACTATGCGTATTCAAATATTAGAGAAATAACGACGTTCTTTGAGTAGTCGGTGCGTTTTCCAGATAGCGCCGAAATGTAACTAGATCAATCAACCAGTACTTTCAAGTTTACTGGATCGCTTCGTCGGGGGAAAAGCAAGCTTTTAGGTCAATATTACGCCGACCCAATGGTCTGTGTTATTTATACCTTGACACAAGTGACTGGTTTTTGTTCACGGACATCACGAATTCGATGAAAAAGTTTTGCACGATGTTTTCGATTGCCAGACAGGCTTCTAGATACTTCCATATCGGCCACTGACCTGTCTTTCTACAGAGCTTATTGAACCAGTCGGTTACGTCTTCACAATCTAAACACGAGAACAGGGGTTACTTAATATAACATTTTAGCTCATTAGGCGATGGCAGATAGCTGCGTGACATTTTTCGCTCTCCCGTCTTGGATAACGATTGGTTTTTTTACCCCCCCCCCCTCTCTCTCTCTCTCTCTCTCTCTCCGACTCTCAAAGAGATAACACCCCGCACGTTATTACGCATCTTATCTCAGTTATCGGCGAGAACAACGGCCATGTTTTGACGTGTCCCGTCAGCTAACGGAAATCTGGGTTTCCTGGAGCGGGCGGCGAAAGTGGCAGTATTTTCGCCACCATTTGAACAGCCGAGGACACAGCGTCGCCAATATCCCCCGACAATTTCACGTTGGTAATTATTCATCTTGATGATGGAGGAGCAAAGGGTCGAAGGGACGAGGGGAGGGGGGTAGTAGTGGTGGTGGGCGGGGGCGGGGGTGGGGGGGTCTATGGTTGGTTGTGTTTAACGTCCCACGCAGGAGTGATTGGAGACGGGCCTGATAGGCAGGTTATGGGGGGAAGGGGCAGCTACTCTAACTGAACAGGTCAGTGAATGTTTTTTTACAGGGGGCCAACGCTGCCGTTTTGTTTATGCTCACAGATCGTTCTGAGCTGTGTTCACGGTGTCTATCATCACACCACTTGGACAACTAGACGGTGAGAGCGTCTGTAATGCTGGCAATGAACCAGCGGAAGCGTACTCGATGACGCGGCGACCACACTGAGCGCGCCAGTAGTGTAACAACAGTCGCAGAATTTGAGAGTTCCGTCCCTTTTTTGCCTTCCATGATTGTGTGTCATCTGTTACGCATTTTGGGCATAAAGGTTTCTAGCAGTTTGGAGACTACTGCTTCTTCTTCTTTCTCGAACACTCAGACAGGCACGACAGTAGTCCTGATGAAGGTTGCAGTCCGTCGGAGACACTAGATCCTATCCCGCAACGGTGTGTCTGTAGGCCAGGTTGTCTCTCTTTGGTTCTGGTGCGTTGGACAGTTTTGCAGGAGGTGATCAACTGTCATCCGCGGTGCGCCACATGGACATGCAGGAGACTATTTTGGTGCTTCGTGTGTGTTGCTGGACTTATCTCAGAGCATGCTTTTCGCTTCCTCATAGTGGCAAGGACTGTGACCGGTGCAGCTCAGGCCGCCACATTACTCGCTAAACTCAGTATTAGCTTTTAAAAAAAAAGAAGGAAAAAAAACCTCAATCAAACGGAAACAGTTACTCAGGAATCAGTTTCCCGGCAAGTGAAAAGATCAGAGACGAAGTCCTGTCTCCAGCGTTTCCTTTGATAAATAGCTAATGAAGACGAAAGTGGTTGGAGCACGTGCTCGTGCCCGGAGTATACAAAGTAGGCCACACTGAAACGTCACCCCGCCGCCTTTACAACCATGGTGGTTTTCAAGACCTGGGAACTTTTCTCACTTGAACTTACCAGCAACAACAACAACCATAATCACCATCCAAACCCTTACCTGTTTTCCGTAAACGTCTGACGAAAAAAACAACAACAAAAAAGCACCCCTACACCAAATGCATGATCAATGGTTCGAAACTTCAGGTCCTCGGCCTTGGGGTTCGTCTGTTAATTATTGAGTCCACGATGTTTAGTGGTATGCAAGAATTTGAAAATATCAGTTCTACCGATCGACGGAACGTCTTGATGTGTTCCCTGCAAAAATCGGGGGGGGGGGGGGGGGGGGGCTGCAGCGTCTCCTGCATGTCCTAAGTTTGTAAGGGGGGGGGGGGAGGGGAGGGTGTTTACAAAATACAGCATGAAAGAACGGTCACGGGTTCTATCCAGAAGGCAAGTTCTGTTTCTTTTTATAAGCCGGTGAAAGCACTTTGCTCTTTTACAACGGTATTACTATTTAGCGGATATTTGAGTACCCCAAATCCTTTCTTCTCTATTGTATCGGCACGGACAGTTCCTAATCGTGCTCGCTTACCCGAGAAATGGAACTTTTATCCTTCCTCTCTTTTCCTCAATCCCTGATTGCTAGGAAATTTGACATCATGACAGAAACGCCTCCACCGCCACCTACACTCACACACCCACCCCCACCCCCGTTCAGAACTACTTCCTTGGAAATTGGTATCAAACAGCCCCCCCCCTCCCCCCCCCCCCCAAAAAAAAAAAAAAAAACCTTCTTCGTCCTCCGCCCCTTTTTTACCTCCGCCTGTCGGAGAGGGGAACGAAGGGAGGTAAGCGAGGGAGACTGGAAATTGAAAATTATTCCCCCAATCTTTCGCTTGTGCGGAGCTATGGTGCCAATTTCCTGTGTCGCCGTGTCGGGGCGCGGTCTGTTGGCCCACAGAGGCAGGAGCACATGAATAAGAGTCGGTACACACCACTTTACTTTGCTGAATGTGTAGACAGTATCATTGCCACTTTAGTTTTAGTGGCTGGTTGGTTGGTTTTGGTGTTTTAGTCCTCTTTCACCACGGAAGGGTTGTAACAAAGAGGGGGCAACAAGGGAAAAGCCAGCGCACAGTGCTAGCTTTCTGGATTCGAACTCACGAACTGAAAGCAGGTACACTGTATGACATTTAAAGTCCAACATTTCATTAGCCCCCCCCCCCCCCCAAATATATTGTTGTTACTGGTAACCCGACCGACCCTATCCCCCCCCCCCCCCCCCCCCCGACCCTTAAAATTTTTTTTTGGTTGCTGGGAAAAAAAATACAAGCACAACCAGTTTCGGTTTTCATGCGCCTGTCGTCAGGGAAGTCGTGCGCCATCGCGGACCCAAGATTAGAACGAAATATGGTAAGATAGTGTGTTATAATATTAAATACAGTTTCATAGAGCATCATTTCTTATTAATACCCTGTTTCTTTGTTCTTGGATATGTGTGTGTGGGGGGGGGGACCTACCTACCTACCCTATTTTTTTCAGCCATGTTACCAGAAACAACAATTTTTTTTTTTTTTGCCTTAGCTTCTCCCACGCCTTTCCCTCCCATGCAGACGCTTTTCCTGTTTAATAGAAGACACGAGCGACACTTCATTAAGGTAGGTTCCAACGCCTGTCTCGTGTACTCTTGATAATGTACTTTATACTGCACTGAGGCTGGACCCCAAGACGGGCGGGGCAGGGGGAGGGTGGGGGGAGGGAGGTTGCGGGGAGACGGGGTGGTGTGTTTGGTCAGACGATTGGCATCACAGGCTAATTGCAGGGAAAATGGGGGAGGAGGAGAGAAAACACTCAGCTGATGTAGGGGTTTAGGTACGTCATGCTGTAGTCAGTCCCCTTTGTCCTTCGATGAAGCTTTAATCGTTTGATAGTTTCGCCGTGTTTCCGTGCTTCTGTGTTTGTTAGTAAAGGAAATGTTTGTTTGAAGAGAAAATGTTGTTAGAAAGTACCAACGTGTTTCAGGGTTTTTTGGGTTTTTTTTTTTTTCATCGAACGTTTTTGGAGGGATTATTTGATAGACAAATATTGTTCGATGGTGACACTACCTTCTGAACTGCTTGCGCGGCTCTGGGCCCTAAAAATTCACTCATTCACCTTCTGAACTGGACGCTTTCACGTTTGTTGTTGTTGTTGTCGTTGTCGTTGTTGTCGTCGTCTTCGTCGTCTTTTGGGGGGTGGGAGAGAAAATGTTCTGCTAAAATGTCATTGCCGCAGAAACCACTGTTCAAGCTGTGCTCGCTTCATTTGATTTGAATAACTTGAATGAACTGACTATTGCTTTTCTCCCTCATTTGTCAGCCCTGTGTCTGTGTTGAGTATTGTATGTCGGCAATGCAGCTTTTCAGTCTGGGTACAAATCCTTCAAGGAAACAAAACAGCTTTGTACCAGCAATACACGTAAAATGGAATTACGGGAAGTGTTGAACAAAGTGTCCTTCAGATATATCTGTCCTGTTTCTCTAGTATATGTCTGTATTCACTTGCTCTGTTGTCCGGGGAAACTCGGATAGACCAGCGGTAGAGCGTTGGACCTCTAATGCTCTGAGTTCGAATCCCGATTGGATTTGTGCTGCCCGGTCTTTAATATTACGCACACATGGTGGAAAAGGACGTTAAACTTCCAGACACCCACCCCCACCCTCTTATATGTGTGGATAGAAATCCAGCACAGCTGGATTTGGTCTAGTGGTTAAGGCATCCGACTGCGTATCCTGAGCTGCCTGGTTCGAGTCCCCGGTGGGCAGGAATATGGTGGGATTTTTCCATATCGAGTCAAATCCATGTGCAGACTCTTTTACGGTGCCCGTCTCGCCTTCGTGTACACACGCACGCATATACATCAAGTGTGCACGCTAAAAATCCCACGTTCATCTTTCGAAGAAGAGTAGGCTGTGGCCAGTGTCGTGGCAAACAGAAATACTGTCGCACGCACCAGAGTGAGTAGCAGGGTGGAGGTTTGCACATAAAGTAGCGCGTAGAGGCAGCAGGCTTTCACGGCTTCGTCCTCCAGTCCTGCGGCGCCGTGAGCATTTCAGCAGAAATGGATGTGTGCGCCGAGGAGAAGTCCACCATACCATACCATACCATACCATACCAGCTTTGTCCTAATATTACACGGAAAATTCAGCACCCCTGAAACTGATACTAATGTGGTTTATGATGGTGTGACAAAGAGCTGTAATCACATACTCCCAAAGACGCAACACACGATGTGGAATACAAAGCGGGTTTGAAAAATGCCACGGATAAGTTGGAAGCTCTGACGGGTGTCCCTATGAAGCTGACGCGAGACGTCGGTAAATGTCAGCGCGGCATTTTCTGCTGTTGATGGCCAACTGAGACAACTTCAAGGACTTCGATGGAGAAAGATAATGACGGCCACACCATTGAGGCACTGCGTGCTTGACACACAATGGGTTTTTAGGGAGACAGATCGAGACAGTGGTCGAAGTAGAGCTGCGGCACATGCATTCGTTGTTTGTTGTTTTTTGTTTTTGTTGTTGCTGTTGTTTTCGTTTTGTTTGCTGTTGGTATTTGTTTTTCTTCTCGTTATTTGGTTGTTGTAGTTGTTGCTGTTGTCGTTATTGGTGTTGTTTGTGGCCGAATGGTAGAGCGTTGGACTCCTTATGCTCGGGTCCTGAGTTCGTATCCCGGCCGGAGCCAAATATTTGTGCTGGCTTTTTCATCGTTGCCCCGTCTTTGATATCACCCGTATGTGGCGGAAAAGGACGTTAAACCCACAAACATCTACCACCTACCTTGTTGTTTGTTTGTTTGTTCGTTTGTGAGGGAGCCGGGATAGCCGATTGGTAGAGCGTTTGGACTCTCAATGCTCGGTTCTGAGTTCGAATCCCGGCTGGGGCCAAATGTTTGTGCTGTTCCCCCGTCTTTGATGCCACCCTTACGTGGTGGAAAAGGACGTTAAACTCCCAAACACCCACCCATCCTTGTTCGTTTGTGAGAGAGGTGTGTGTGTGTGTGTGTGTGTGTGTGTGTGTGTGTGTGTGTGTGTGTGTGTGTGTGTGTGTGTGTGTGTGTGTGCGCGCGCGCGCGCGTGTAAACGTATTTAGATTTCTCTGAGATATTGCGTTCTATAAAAGCGATTGATGGTGATGACCTAGTCGTCTTAACCTTTCATTATTTTTTTTAAATCATGCCCTCACATTGATTAACATTAGTTTACAATCGGACCCATTAACACCCCTCGATCCGAACTCCCATCGCTCAAACCTCAAGTACGCACACTACGTCTCAATCCATATACTTCTGCCACAACGTTCGTCTTACATTAACCCTTCAGAAAAAAAGAAGAAGAAAAAAGTGGCAGAGAAAATTCGATCTTGACGACTTTATCCTTTTTAAATCATGTGTGAGGAGACAGTGTTAGAATTCGATCTTGACGTAGTGACGACTTTATCCTTTTTAAATCGAGGTCCCCTTTTGTGCCAGCACGTGAGACCGGTGCCACAGAAGCGGAGAGGAAGCGGGCCCGTGAAAGGGCTTTTATGCTGACTGAGCGGGGCTCAGTCAATATTGCGGAAGGTGTTTCCAGGGCTACTAAGGTATAACGTCTCCCTGTCACCAGGGGGGAGAGGTTGAGGGTTCGAGTCCCACATAGGGCAGAGAATGAACGGTGCCACATACTTCAGCTGGGGTTCATCAGGGTTGTTTTTTCCGGGTACCTCGACTGCTTTGGAAATGTTCAACCCACAAAATTTCAGAATAAAGCTGCGATGAAATCTGTTACCAATACGCTGATATGTAAGGCTAAATCGACGATCATCAAACTTCGCACGGCGGAGAGGTTTTGGCTGCTTACGAGTCACGCTCGCAGTGCACAGCTGGGAGACGGATCGACCTACTTGCGCGTTGTGATTATCAACTGTGGCAGAGATGAGATGAGAGGCGAAATCGGCGCGTGCAGTTTGAGAATGGGGCCGTACATCATCTAGGAAACGACTTTCACTCACACATCACTACACTGTAAACGCGTGGGCACGCTCATATTTCAAACACATAAGTGGAGCCGTTATAGCCGAATGGTAGAGCACTGGACTTTCAATGCTCGAGTCGTGGGTTTTTGGCCGCGTCTTTGTCACCCGTACATGGTGAAAAAGGACGTTAAACTCCCAAACACCCACCCAGCCACCCACCCTCAAAACACACGACTTTCCCTGAGACGACAATCGTCATTAATGCTTTTGAATCTGAGCAGCAGCAGGAAAACATCCGCCGTCTTGGCTAACCACCTTTTTGCAAAGGGTTTTACCGTGTCTAGCCGCTTGCCCCCCCGTCTGGCTGAAGAATATTGATGGGTTTCTCGCCTGCAAATGATGTGTGTGGTACCGCCACTTGGAGACTCGTTTTATCAGACTCTTGTACGCAACGAAATGACAGTGGCACCTCCTGTAGTGACTAAAGAGAGAGAAAGTGGTGTCCTTTTGGCAGTGTAACTGCTCCAATTCTTTTCTGAGAGGTTTTTTTGTTGTTGTTGTTGGGGTTTTTTTTCTTCCCTTTTTTTCTCTCTCTAAGCAATTTTTGAGTCGCTTTACTAGACTCTCGTATGCAACAAGATGACAGTGGTACTTCTATAGTGACCATAGTGGTAGTGGATGCCTTTGTGGCATTTGAACGGCTCACAGTTCTGTTTATTATTGGTTTTGTGTTTCTTCCTCTTCTTGTCTTCTACGCAGTATGTGAGTTGCTGTACTAGACCTGTACGCAACAACCTGACAGTTACCAAAGAGAAAGTGGGTGCCCTTTTGGAAGTTAAACTGCTCACAGATGTTTTGTGTTTCTTCCTCTTTTTCTTATTTTTCTTTTAAGCAGTTACTTGACTTGTGCACAACCAGTTGACAGTGGTACCTCTAGAGCGACCAGGGCGGTAGTGGGTATCCTTTTGGGCAGTTTAACTGCACACAGTTCTGTTGGTAGAGGTTTTCGCTCGTGAGCGAGCCTGTACGCTCGAAATACTCTATCTTGATGGTTAGTGCAGCTCTCAGTGCGATACAGTATTGCTTACACTTTGCGCGAGTGGTCGAACAGTAACATTCTACGACTGTTGTTACACTACTGGTGCGCTAAGTGTGGTCGCCGCGTCATCGAGTACACTTCTGTTGGCTCAGTGTTCCTGTCCAGGTGTATAAGCGGTGCGATGATAGATACCACGAAAACAGCTCAGAACGATCTGTGAGCATTAAAATGAAAGCATTAGCCCTTTTAACCCGCTAACTCCCACCGTCCCATATGAGATGCTGTAAAGTGTTGGCCTTGACCACCAGTATTATAAGCTCAGTTTAGTTACTTGGTAGATTAGTGGTGAATCAATTTTGTGCATTGTGTCCTTTCTTATCAGTTTTAGTTTGCTCGTCTTATATTAGTCATACATAGTGAAGCTGCTTTTAAATATTAACCCTTTACTTTATTTATTCATGCCCCTGGTCAAAAAACAAATTTGTTCTTGATGGACACAATAAAGTCGTTTGATTTTGAATTTGAATACCAAAAGTAAGTTTATGTAAGTTATTAACTCTGCTGCTGCAGCTGGAGGCATGACGGAGAGAGAGAGAGAGAGATTGTATAAGCCAAACTCCTTGTGTGATTTCATGATCTCCTTTATTTGTCGGTGAAGCCGAAGACAAATTTCCTGTTTTAGGGACAATAAAGTTATCTGTACCTGTATCTGTTAACAGCTCACAGCTTATGACGGACCTTAAACTACTCAAGTTTCTGTGAGTAGAAGTTTTGTGGAAACAGCTTTAGCTACGTATAGTTTGTAGTTATTGATTGACACGCCTGTATAACAGTACATTTTGTTATATATATTTACCTGGGAAGTGGTCTGCAGGCGAAATGGATTAGCGGTGTCGCTGAAGCGAATCGATGCATGACGGAGTGGACACTGTCGGTGTCGATCATTATAAAGTGACGGCTATTGCGGTACACGCAGGTCGATCACACAACCGTGATATTCCCTCCCTTCCGAACAAACTGACGCCTCGTTTTTCGCGAGTTGTTTTTTTTTATTTTTTTTTTTAGGTTCCCTCCTTCTGGCCAGTACACTTTGTGTGTGTGTGTGTGTGTGTGGTGTGTGTGTGTGTGTGTGTGTGTGTGTGTGTGTGTGTGTGTGTGTTTTAATTGATATTTTTCCCCCAGCGGTATATTCTATTCTGAGTTTTTCTTGGCGAAGTCCAGCTGCCGCGACAACTTCGTCTCTGCTGATATTTACTGATATTACACCTTAAGCACTCGTTGGAGCCAATCAATGATATGTCAGCCGTGCGGATGTGTTTGGACCGAACACTGAACTGTACTTTACCTGAAAACTGATGATGGGTTGCATTTTGAAATCTAAACCGTCTCTTGGCGAGAGCTGATCGATATATTCATCCTCGTTGTCGTGACCGACTCGACGCGTACTCACCAGAACTCTTTTATTTGTACTTATGTGGTAGACAAGACAAATTGTGCTGCTTGGTGAAACCTGCATATATTGTATATATTTAGGTTAGTTAAGCTTAATTTAAATGCAATTCACTGAAGTTTGCTGTCCGTGCGAACGAGAACTTCAACGGCCCGATTATCTCCTAGTCAGCCGTGTTACACAACTGTGGCAGATTCTGTGCGTTTCGGCTTGTTTGCTCAATGCCAGCCTGTTGAAGGCTGCATCTTGGCGTGTCTAAGTGGTACGATGCTAGGAACTACCAAACCAACTCCGAATAGATCGCTTTGTAGGCGTAGAAATATCGACAGTGAGCCGACTAGATAGTGGGCCTTTAAAGGGGCTAATGTTGCCATATCTATACTCACAGATCGTTTTGAGGTTTTTCTGTGACATCTATCGTCACACCATTTAGACACCTTAACAGGGACAGCGTGTGTAATGCTGGCAATGAGCCACTGGAAGTGTACTCCATGACGCGGTGACATCACTGTGCGCTCCAGTAGTGTAACAACAATAGCAGAATTTGAATGTCGACCGCAAAGTGTAAACACCATTGTTTCGCATTAAGAGCTGTATATTATAATAATCGTCAAGATAGAGTATTTCGAGCAAACAGACAGACTCACGAGCGAAACTGTTCCAAAACATAAGTTGGCTTAGCAAAGATAGAATTGGCCCGCTTAAGCACTTAAGTGTCTCATTGCTTTTAACTCCGTTGCGCCACTGCAAGACGATCAAACCTTGCTTGATGCCAAGCATTGGTCGATGTCGGATTTGAGGGGTCACTGAGTGTATCTGCCCACCACAGACAAGCCAATCTCGGAAATGACGACAAAAGAAAAAAAAAATAACGAAGAACGAAAGAAATTAAATGGAAACCACACACATACAAACAAAATGAATACGACAGGAGGATAGAAACAATTGAAAACAAAATAGAAGGAGAAACGTGTACATCTGAAGGGCAGGGAAAGGCTGAAAATTGGGGAAAATAAAACAAAAATTAAAACTCAAGATTAAAATAAAAAGAAAAATGTTAAAGATAATGAAAACTGTGAAAATGTGAGAGAGGGAAAATTATATTGAAGGTCTGTGGCAGGTAATTTGTCAGAGTATAGAACAAATTCTCTGTGGTGGTGGTGGTTGTTGTTTCTTCTTCCCTTTTTGGCAGATGTGCCATGTTAAGAGGAAATTGGCAGGTAGACGGATCCTGAAATCCAGTATGCAAATTTCTAACACTCCTTCGTGCCTGCTTTCTTTCATTTCTTCTGTTGCAGTAGTAGTCCCATCCCCGTTTCCCCGTATGGCAGCCCTGATGGACACGATTCAAATGCAGATTACAGTACTAAAGGTTTCTCCTGCTGTCCGCTTGGGTTCCTTTTGCACGACAATAACTCGCTGATACGGGTAATGCGTAGTTCGGTGGTGTTTACTGAAGGCGAGTGCGTGCTTTTTTTGCAGTATCGAGTCCATGTTTATGAGTGGTCCGCCCCTGTCCAGGTTTCGATCGAGGTTTGTGTGAAGAAACTTCACCGTTCGCTTGGGCAGTGGCACACATTTTAGAGTACAGTTTACTGGGAGAAAACGAGAACTCCATTTTGGCAGATATGATGTGGGTGTGTGGGTGTTTTGGGGGTTTAACGTCCTTTTCCACCACATACCCGTGATCTCAAAGTCGGGGCAACGATGAGAAAGCCAGCACAAATATTTGGCCCCAGCCGGGATACGAACTCACGACCCGAGCATTAGAAGTCCAACACTCTACCATTCGGCCACCCCGGCTCCCCGGCAGATATGATGTACTTTGTAATAATAATAATAATAATAATAATAATCGTATTTGTATGGTGCATTTCTTGAGAATAATACTCAGTGCGCCGAATTATGCGCTGAATTATCATTCAGAAGAGAATTTTGCTTTGGGCATCAAACGAACTGCGTGTAAAGGAACCCAGTGTGTGTGTGTGTGTGTGTGTGTGTGTGTGTGTGTGTGTGTGTGTGTGTGTGTGTGCGCGCGCGTGCGTGTGCGTGTGTGTGTGCTCGTGCGAGCGCGTGCGTGTGTGTGTATTATAGGAACCCAATACATGCGTGTGTGCGTGCTTGTGTGAGTGAGTGTGTGTGTGTTTTAGGTGTGGGAGGCAGAGGGGAGGGGAGCTGTCTGTGCATGCAGACACGCCAACAGGCAAAATAAGACTCAAAATCGGCTTGCTGCAGCAATCATGTCGTGATTTTGTCTGACGTGACACTTACTGGACTGTTGAGTTTCAGGCTGTCGGCAGCTAAATTTTCAGAGGACCGTTGAAAACTTTCTGACTTTGACCGGTAATGTTTTCCATTCTCCTCTCATATTAATATTGATCACGTTTGGCCTTCGCTGCTGGTAGTAAATTAAAGTTTCATGTTGGATAAAGTGCAGCACGCAGGTTCACTGAATGTCAGAATGGCGATATCCTTTTAAGGTTTGTTCAAGCGGGGAATTGTTGACGTGATGCAGGTCTTTTGAAGTTGCTGGTTAGGTTTTTGGTCCTGTTTTTCAATATTTGCTGTGGGGAATACTCTCTCTCTCTCTCTCTCTCTCTCTCTCTCTCTCTCTCTCTCTCTCTCTCTCCATGTGGGTGTAGGTGTGGGTGTGCGTGTAATAGACACCAGTATATAGAAGTGGTCGGTCTTCTTCTGTCGGTGTCTGTGAAAGAGGCAGGTGATTCTGACAGCAAAAAATAATCCATAAAATCCTGAATCATAAAGTCTTTGTCAAAAAAATCATAGAAACGATTGGTGACATTCTGTTCGTTTTAATTTCCTTTATAAGGCTCTTTCTCGGTAAAGAAACGATATTTGATATTTGTGTGAAAAAGGTTTTTTTGCTTTTGTTTTTTGTTAATTTCGTCTTTGACGTTTTTGACGTTTGGTTCTATAGTTAATGACAACCATGATAATTATATGCGTTTGAAACCCTGGCGGTATCATGCATACTGGCCCATGATTCGTCTAGCTCTTCATGTCTTTTACGCGTGTCTGTGATATGGGTATGCCTTTGGGACCGCGTTCTAGAGGTGTCCGCAGCCATGCTATACGCGTATAAAATCCTGGCCTACGCGCGTTTAGAATTGTGGGTTGGTATTCACATGTAACGTTTAGCTAGGTTCATCGCATTTAGATTTAAAAGGACGTTTAAGAAGAGGAAAACGTGTTTTCTAAACGCCCGCTTAAAAGTAAACGCGCTTAACCTAGCTAAAAGCTCTTCGTAAATACCAACCCTGGCCGCTTCATGTATAAAAACGTGTTTTCTGAACGCCTTGTTTAAATGTAAGCACAATTAACCTAGCTAAACGCTCTTTCTAAGTGCCACCCCTGGCCGCTTCATGCATACTGGCCCATGGTTTCCTCTAGCTCTTCGCCTGGATTACGCGTGTCTGAGATAGGCGCAAGTCTGCAGGACCGGGGTTCTAGAGGTGCTCAGCGACTGTGAGTGCATTTGACGGCCCAACTAATTGCTCGTCGAAAACCGGGCTTCCCCTGTGTGGTGTGGACCGTATTGTGTGTATCACTGCCGCAGGCACTATACTGTGGTACACCCTTACCAAGGTCACACGCCACTAATAGCTTCCAAGGGACATGTAGTACCAGCTCCGCTAAATATAGTACAGAATTTTTGCTTCCTTTTTTAAAAATGTGTGTGCAGAGTAAAAACATGGCAATCTGGGGCTGTTTGTTGGCTTTGTAAATAGGTCCCACGCCAGGTAATAGTGAAAATAGTGAAATATGAGCCTGGCATGTGGACTATTTGTATTCATGCGCGGATGGCACAAGAGCCAGCAGACGACAGAGGAATGAGGGGGTAGGCATTGTAGAAAATATAATAATAATAATGAGTACTGTATAGGCGCTTTTCCCAATTTCACGAATCGGCTCAAAGCGCCGCGAACTGGGCCCAACACGCACGCTCACGTGAATCACACGCATTCTCTCACACACTGGACATAAACACATTACAATCACGTGGTGCGAAGGGTCAGCTCAGCTATTTAAATTTCGGTATTTATAATTGCATTTCTTTTTCAAGTTTGGTGGGCTGAACATTTCCAAAGCAGAGAGAAAAGTGGAATATTGGAATTTGTTTGAATTTACCCTACACATGAGCTGTTGGAGTTTTGTGGGGTTTTTTTGGGTGAATTATAAAACATTTCTAGAGCCATGCGCAGCGTAATGCTTAATAGAAATATATAGCATTTTCTTTGAAATCCGTATCTGTACTCGAGCCGCGAAATAGTCTCTGTTGCTTGCGCGGCGTAAAGCCCTAAATAACTAACTGACTAACTGTATCTGTGCTCTGTAGCCCAACATGTCTACTGTCTGGCTCGATGCTTTGCGACTTTGATGTGGTTTGGTTTGGTGGTTAGCTGGTACATCCACAGGTCTTCGTATTATTCTTAAACTCCTTGTGTTCTGTTGCTGAGGGAGTCTAGCATTTGTATTCACTTTCTGACTCATGTGTAGCAAAGTGAGTATATGGTATAGCTCTCTGGTCTGTTTGTCGTCTGTCTCTCTGTCACAAGCTTTAACACTGGCTTTTTCTCAGGAACTACAAATAGTAGAAACACCAATGTTAGGGCTGTTTCAGTTTCTGTAGTGCACATTCGTAAGCAAAAGGAAATCAGTGGTGTGTGACGTTTCATAACTAAGATCAACTTTGAAAATAAACCAGAATGGGGCGACAGTAGCCCACAGTGCAATACGGAGTTGCTCGTAGTGTCAATACACCTAATAAAATATTATTTCTAAGCAAAAGGAAACCAGTGGTGTGTGACGTTTCTTAACTAAGTTCAACTTTGAAAATAAACCAGGATGAGGCGAGAGTAGCCTACAGTGCAACACGGAATTGCTCGTAATGTTAATACACCGAATAAGATAAAATAACAATTCAGGATAATAAGGCGAGATTACTATACTGATCACTAAAAGGGGTAAATTACAAGATGCCCGCATCGGCAACAAGATGTGACCCCATCAGGTGGAGGTGACCGGTCTCAGCCCGGCGGAGTGTAGTGGGACAGCATGCCACAATGAGTGTCCGGAAATAGCAGGGAAGCAGGGAATTTGTTGGTCGGTGCTGATCGGTCCTCGCATATTGCTGACTGTGATGGATCGGGGGAGCCTGGATGAGCTTTTTCTGCCTGCTGCTGCAAAGATGCTTCTATTCTGCTAGCTTCTACACCCACGCACTCGTTAGCCGACCAGTTTAGTTCGCTTCTGCTTTCGGTGAGACGCTGACCTGTCCGGCCTCGCAGGTTTCAACTGGCAAGCTAATTCCCTCTTTGCTCAGACAACTTACGCTTTGGGTGGGTGGGTGTTTGGGGGGGGGGGGTTAACGTCATTTTCCACCACATAGGGTAATATCAAAGACGGGGCAACGATGAAAAAGCCAGCACAAATATTGGCCCCAGCCGAGATCGAACTCACGACCCGAGCATTAGAAGTCCAACGCTCTACCATTCGGACACCCCGGCTCCCCTTTACGCTTTGGAACTGTTTAGCTCGTGAGTGCGCCTGTATGCTCGAGGGCAGCCGGGGTGGGCCGAATGGTAGAGCGTTGGACTTCTAATGCTCGGGTCGTGAGTTCGTATCCCCGGCTGGGGCCAAGTATTTGTGCTGGCTTTTTCATCGTTGCCCCCGTCTTTGATATCAGCCGTATGTGGTGGAAAAGGACGTGAAAGCACCAAACACCCACCCCACCCTGAATGCTCGAAATACTCTATCTTGTTGATAAGTACAGCTCTACGATACGATGTTGTCGACACTTTGCGCGAGCGGTTGAACATTCAGTTCAAGTTTTACGACTCTTGTTACACTACCGGAGCGCTTAGGTTCGTCGCCGGCCGCGCCATCGAGCACGTATATGTATATATATACACTGTTGTCAGCCTTCTAGCGAATCGTGACATCTACATCCACGCTCACTGTACACTGCTTACAGTGAAGCTAGCACCACTTTCAGACTTTTTCAAGAATCTCTGTCTTGCTTGTGTGTGTGTGTGTGTGTGTGTGTGTGTGTGTGTGTGTGTGTGTGTGTGTGTGTGTGTGTGTGTGTGTGTGTGTTTTCACTGCGCTTAAATGTGTAACTTGTTCTACATTGTTTTGTTTTCTCACAATATTCCGTGTGTGTGTGTGTGTGTGTGTGTGTCTGTGTGTGTGTGTCTGTGTGTGTCTGTGTGTGTGTGTAGAGCGGGAGGGGTAATTGGAAGTAGGACACCAAACGCAATTCAGTCTCCATCAAAAAAAGGAATTGAAAACTAAATTGAAATCGGACACGACGCAATGGAACGAGCCTATTCCGGTTACACGTACGATGGAAATAGTCGTTCTGCTGGCCGTGCCAACTTACAATGACATGACCCGATGTCCTGCTAATCAACGAGAAAATTAATAACAGCACTGTAGATTGTAACAGACGCTGTGTTTTTCCTTCTGCCTGTAGCGCTGTGTGGGCTCTTTATTATACTATATTTAGCGGAATTGGTACTACATGTCCCGGATGCTGTTAGTGGCGTGTAATCTTGGTAAGGATGTATCCGGCTTTGCCCGGGCTGATGATGTGATCTGTCTAGTAAGTGTTTACTCTTCTCCCTCTTCGGCGATACGTGATGGAAAAAGGACGTTAAACTCTGATTTTCCTCTTTGTTTTCACGCCAGAATGAGCCTGGGGTTCCCCTGAGTACACCCACTATATCTGATCGCGATGTGAGATCGCTAAATATTATTAGGTTGTATTGGACTTAGACACAAACACTTAGGTTGTATTGGACTTAGACACAAACAAAAACTTTTCATGTGTATAGATACTTTATCTTGATACCCGGGAACAAACAACGCCATTGATAAACAGTATTAGGACATAGGTGTGTGTGTGTGTGTGTGTGTGTGTGTGTGTGTGTGTGTGTGTGTGTGTGTGTGTGTGTGTGTGTGTGTGTGTGTGAGAGAGAGAGAGAGAGAGAGATTTTAATCGTCCAGGGAAAGGTAACTCGGGTGTAGAGTTGTCCACCCGTGTCAACAATATCAACATACCAACCCACCCCGTCCCCAAGCCGACGTCTATTCCCCGCTGTCTGTTTTTAATTGTTACCAAACTGGTCTGTTTACCAGTACCGGCTTGATGGCCCAGCACACCATGACACTAGTCTTTGATGTCCAGCGTGCCGCACGTGTCGGCGCCCGCGGACCGGCCGCCGTGGACATGAAAATGATGTTCTGACAACGTGTTTGTCCCTGATGCCTTTTTGATGCCGTCAGTCGCCGCTTCAGGTTGTGTCAATTTGTCTAATGATACCGCACTTAGCTTGCGGATGCGACAGAGTTTTCTTCTCTCTCTCTCTCTCTCTCTCTCTCTCTCTCTCTCTCGCTCGCTCGCTCGCTGATGAGTGCTCTGTGTGTGTGTGTGTGTGTGTGTGTGTGTGTGGTGACTGGCACATTATGGCCGATTCCGGTCAGAACCCGTAATTTGTGACATTGAAGGATTGTAGGAGATCGAAGGAGAAGTTGGTTGGCTGGCGCTGCATCGCGGCGACGCGCTTTCCTCGGGGAAGGAACCTGAATTTGAAAGGGACAATAAAGTAGTTTTTAATTTTTTTTATAAAAATGTATTGATCAATTTTGCACAGCATGTTTGAGCTATGCATAACATCAAAGTTTTCTTTGTTCATGCGCTCACGGAAATGAGAAACCGGTTTTTGTGTGTGCGTGCGTGCGTTTTTGACTTGCTCTCCGGTGGTTTGTGCTTCATGTTCAAGTACGTTCCTTCTTTTGTGCGAGCGTGGGTTTGATTTACGAAACGGGAACACGAAGCTCCGTGAAATGACTGATACGATGGGAAAGTGAACATTGACTTTGATGGAAGACTTTGAGGGATCTTTCCAATTTTACTTCGGGTAGAATAGCTCTTTGTGAGAGATACACTGAAGCTGCGTGTGTGTGTGTTCGTCAAGCGCTGCCATACAGTGATTTGTCACACGAGACATAAATACTGTCAGAATAATAATAACAACAATATTGATAATAATAGTGTGGGTTACGAGAGCGTCTATTCAGGAGAGCTCTAAGCGTTTAAAAAAATTATAAAAAAAATACACGTCAACTCTTGTATGTCTAACGTCAAAAAGTCTCAAAAACTAAGCCTTTCAACCAAAAAGCTGGAACGTCGTCCGGTGATCAGTAACCATGACAAATGTGACAATTCTGCCGTGCAGTATCGCCCTACGCTTCGTCACCTGGTATCACACGGTAGGGAGAACCCCTCACGCTGTATCATCTCATCAATTCCGCGCTTTATTAGTTCCGCGTGGGCGAACAGATATAACGGCTTGTGGAGTCCCTACTAGCCCACATTCCACAGCGGATGCAGTGTGTTCCGTACAGCTGACAAAACTGAGGGTCACTTTGACCCTCTCTATCTAATTCAGAGGGTCATTTTGTAAAAGGGAAGGGTCAGACCCAAGTACTAAAATCGTGGTTCGACCGGACCCATCGTTTACAAGACGACACGTGCTTTGTGGATCGGAAACCCCAGCACTAGGGCACACAATTCTCTGTTGTTTCCCATTCCAGCGACCGTCAGAGGTGTGGTGTTGTCACTTTCGGTTTTCAGGTCTTGAAAACCGTGCGTCACAATGACGTACAGCCCCCAAAATCTCTGCGTCAGATTCTGAAATCTTTTCGTACACGACGCACATAATTATGTGCGTAATCAGGAACACTGAGATGATTTTCATTTGTGAAGGTTACCTTGCAGTGCAATGTCCAGTTGTCGAAAGATGAAGAAAGAAAAAATGTAGCGCGCTTGCGAATGAACTACCGTTTCAAAGATAAAAGGGGCTAGTGGTACCATTTTATGCTCGCAGATCATCGTTGTGAGCTGTATTTGTGGTTCATGTTTCTGTGATCACACCACTGACACACTGACCTGAACAGTGACAACACTGAGCCAACAAAAACATACTCGATTGACGCGGCGACCACACCGAGCGACGGCTCCTGCAGCGTAGCAACAATCGTAGAAGTTGAATGTTCGACCGCTCGCGCAAAGTGTAAACAACATCGTATCGCATTTAAGAGAAATCAGTGTGAGTTCGATGCGTATTAGTTCGTATGAGTGATCGGGGAAGTCACATCCTGGGTTTGGGATCCAAGCGAACAAACTTTTTGGTGGCTGCATCTTTTGCGTGGTGGCTGAGCACAGGAAAACGTCAGGCTAACGTAAGAAAAATGGCAGCGTACCTAAGCTGTACGATGATGTTTACTAGCTGAGCATGGTTGACGTTAGAATGGGATCCCCTATGGCACACGGCGAACCTCACCTCGCAGTTAGCGTTGGGCATTTTCCACTGAGACACGCACGCACTGCAGCTTGTAAGGGTAAAGTGTATATTTTCATGGAGCGTTATTCAGCGCCAGTTGTGTCCTATCATTATATAAAATTTTATATTGGTCCAGCCACCACAGAGATATTAATGTGTCCCCCCCCCCCCCCCCCCCATGGTTGGATCCATGACCCTCGATTACAGGAGAGGGACATCATGACTGTGCGTATTAACTATCATGTTGCCGAAACCACATGCCACTGGCCACCATAGCACTGGTAATACCTTCTGTATCTTTGATGTTACATCCTCAGAATGACAGGAATGCTGCGCCAGTCGACTGTAATAATACTTTACGGCAGTGAAATGTGTACCCATACGTCAAGTGTACACAGTAGGGAAAGCAACGGAACCTGTTCTCTGCCGTCATGTGATCTCTACCTTACTGACGTAGTTTGCCAGTTATATGAGGCCGTCAGGTTTAGAGTTATTTCCCTTTGGGTGTCGTAGTTCCAACGTAGAGCTTTTGTTTGCCGCTGGTCTGCTGCCGGTGTGGTGACGAAGGCTGTGACGTAACTGACTACGCTGACAGAATTGAAAGGAGATGGATCGTTACCGACCTTCTGGGGCGTTCTGTTAGGTATCGTAAATTGTTCAGTGTACTTTTGACTGTAATTTGTGGTGGGAGGGGGGAGTACAGGGAAAGAGAACCAGCTTGGGGTTGCGCCGGCGCCGTGGTGGGATGCGGGGATCTCTCTCTCTCTCTCTCTCGTATTTTTTTATTTTTTCTACTATTAGTTAGACGATTATAGTACTTAACAACGACAGGTATGAAAATTGACTGTTAATGTTAACTACCTCTACCGTTGTAAAATAAAGATTCATTGATTCTCTCTCTCTCTCTCTCTCTCTCTCTCTCTCTCTCTCTCTCTCTCTTACTTATAATTATGTTTATTATGCTGGTTTTGACTTTGGATTTTACCCGCAGTGAAGCATACATGTGAAATGGCTTTTCCGTACCTAGAGTGAATTTAAACACAAAAATGCACGAAGGATACTTCTGACGTGAACTGCTTTGAACCATATTCTGAACTCTGTGAAAATACGACAAAGGCCGCTTTCCCAACACAAAATAATTAATACAGCTTCGTCTAAAAGCCAGAATCAATCAACCGTTTATTGAATGTTTTGTACGCACACTCTTCTAAGCATGTAAAGGGCGGTGATTAGTTAAGGCAACAGCATAACCTTGTATTGGCTCTTTTTGAAGCCATGTTGCAAGCACACTTTTGTTAAAATCGCCTGTCCAGTCGCCCACACGCCGTACTGCATAAAACCTTACTGCACGCAACATGATTGCGTAATACCTGAGTCTGAAATAAACTCAGGTAATGCTCCCATCACGTGAGTGATTGTTACCTGTGTCGCCCCGTGGCGGAACTGTTATGAAGACGTGTGGATTGTCTTCTCGTGGGCGGTAACTCAAGAAGGGCAACTGGCTGGCGGGGGAGGTTGGGGTGAGAGTTATCTCTTCTTGGCTTTCAAAGAAACGCGTTTTAATTTCGTCTGTCTGCGGCAAGTATTTGCCTTACATTGTTCACACAGTAAATGGAACGGTTGAGCTGTTATTCACGTTTTGGAACATGACCAGCAAAAGAAAAGCGACTTTCTTTCTTTCTTTCTTTCTTTCTTTCTTTCTTTTTTTTTTTTTTTTTTTTTTAAACAACCTGGGCCCGCATGTAAAACTCGAAGTTAATTTCACCCACGGCTACGGGCGTAATCCAGACTAGGACAAAAGAAACCACAAGACAAAATTAAATAGAAAAAGGAAGCGAAGAAAGGAAGGAAAAAATCCTTCTAACGGCTTAAGCACCATGGTGGAATGGACCCGCTTCCTGATTAAAATAATAACAACAGAACATGTAACCCTAGAGCTAGTTTAGTTCGAGGTTAGACTTTAACCCGGGGCTAAAATCCCTAACCTCGACTTTCACATGCGGGCCCAGGTCCACGTTAGAAGGCAGTGGGTCATGCTTTGTTGAGAATGAGCAGGTCGAATGAATTTGTTGTTCAAGTTGTTTCTTTGAAGTCTCTCGAGTTTGAATTTGCTTCGAGGATTAAAATCGCCTTTGGCACACCAAGATTGAAAAGACTCGAAACGGCATTTTGTTTGAAAATGAGTCATACTACAATGCTGTATACCAATGCGTGGGTCGGGACAGTCTTGCTGGAGAGCGTTGGACTCTCTATGCTCGGGTCGTGAGTTCGATTCCCGGCCTTTTTCTCATTGCCCCGTCTTTGGTACTTGTATCATCCATAATTATGTGCTTGAAGAGGGCATTAATTCAGTTCCTACCAATTTCCTACCAATCCAAGGCGTGTTATGTGTGTTTCTGGGTGAGTGTGTGCTCATTGTAAGGCGCCCTGAGCTCCCGCGGGACGGAGGGCGTCTCTTAAGTACCCATATAATTATTATTATTATTATTAATCAAGTAAGTAAGTAAGTAGGGTGGGTGGATGTTTGGGAGTTTAGCGTCCTTTTCCACCACAAAAGGGTGATATCAAAGACGGTGCAACGAGAAAAAAGGCCAGCACAAATATGTGGCCCCAGCCGGCGGGATTCGAACTCACGACCCGAGCATTGAGAGTCCAACGCTCAAGTAAGTAAGTAAGTAAGTAAGTAAGTAAGTAAGTTTTAGATTGTGCACCAATTCAGTCTGCATAGATTTAAACTTGGCCTAGTGGGAGTGTTGCACTTTGAGTATGCTCGTGTTTGCTGCAGTAAGAGCTGTCAAGGAACAGCGAAACTTGCCTGTCATGAACGTGGGATACTCGAGCGCGGTACGACATAGTGTTAAACTCTCCAACACTCACCAAGCCAGTCACCCACCAGTACGGACTGTTGTCTTCTAACATTTAATTTTAGCACAACTACATGTGTTTCAACTTTTCTCTCTCGGGTGTGCAGGCGCTCTGATACGTGTCTCCCAACATTTAATTTTAGCAAAATTACAAGTGTTTGAACTTTTCTCTGGCGAGTGTGCAGGCACACTTATACCTGTCTTCTAACATTTAATTTTAGCAAAATTACAAGTGTTTCAACTTTTCTCTGTCGAATGTGCAGGCGAACGCGTAAATGCATCCGCTCCAGACGTGAACAGTTTGATTTTCTTCTTTCAAGATTTGTTGGCTTAGAGTTGGAGTATTAGAGCAACGATTCGTCAGCAAAACAAGTCCGGTTTCCGAATTGAGACATAGCGAAATCAACAAGAGATGGAAGCTCTGTCCCGTCTAAGTTCAACAACAACAACGACGACGACAACAACAACACCACAAACCAAAACAATGCTACAACCACCACCATCACCAGCAGCAACAATAACAACAGCATCAACAACAACAACAACAACACCGCCAGCAGCAGCACCAAATTGGGACATGTGTGGTAAACATTATGAATGGTCGTGGTATAATTATCTATCGGTGCAGCATTATGATGAATGGTTGCTCGGGGGGGCCTCACGCTGGGACACTGCTCATAAACGATCCATTACGTCGGTTTAAACTTGCACGGCATGGCGATGCCTGCTGAGATTGTGGTGGCAAATGGGTGTACGTTTGGTGTCGTATACAGGCCTCAGGTGACCTAGCACACTTGTTAACCTTTTGGAAAAGTGACACGTCATCCTTGTTAGAATAAATAAAGAGGAAATGTGATGGTGGTGGTGGGGGCAGGGGGTGTGGGGAGGGAAGGGGGGAGAGGTGTATGTGTCAAAACCTTGACCGTGGGAAAAATGGTGGTTTATTGGTATGTGATGGATGTGTTTTGATTACACGAAAGACTGGGCTGAAAAACAACTACCACCTCAACGGCAGTGTGTGTATGTGCGTGAGAGAGAGAGAGAGAGGAGGGGGTGTTTTGGGAGTTTAACATCCTTTTCCACCACGTAAGGGTGATGCGCGCGCGCGCGCGAGAGAGAGAGAGAGATTCGTGCGCGCGCCCCAAAATAGGCAATCCCCCTTTTCTTGTGTTCCTTTTATTTTGTTGTATTTGACACTAATTAACCGACGTTGTCTGGTCTCGTTGCCCCCAATAAATCCCCCTCTACCCCCCCCCCCCCCTTCCCCATCCCGCCCGCTACCTTCTCTCTGTCCTCGCCTGACTGTTTGGAATCTAGGTCACCTCGACGTCATCAGTGTGACCTGCCCCTGGGGAGCCTCGCTCTGGCCGGCTCTGCCAGTCTGGACAGGACATCAGAATTCACGCCTCATTTGTTGCAGTAAAGACCATAAACGCACGCGCTAGACTTGGCGCGAACTTTCATAGCGCACAAGGTATATGTCAATTGTGCGCTGAGACCTAAGGTTTATAATACAGAGCCGGAATACCGGACCTGGTAGAGCGTTGCGCAGCCCGTGCTGTGACCGTGAGTCCGACCTCCGGATGAGAATCAAGGGTTTGTTTGGTTTAAACATTTTTATTCATTGAAGGCCGGATCGCCGTCAAGCAGTAAACAGTATTACGTTGAAAGAGAGCACAACAAGTAAAAACTTATGTACGTGCTCATCTGAACCAGTTTACAAAATGCATGGCGGAGAAATTGGCGTGAAAAAACAGGACTGAAAATGTAAAGACGTAAAAACAGAAAAATAACCGACAACTGAAAATCCACAGCTTATCTCCGGTGAAGAAGGGCCGGTGTAGTCGAAAAATAACACTGCGGGGAAAAAAAAACACTACAGGAGTGCTTTTTTCCCAGTAGGAGTGTTATTTTCTTTCCTAGGAAAAATACACTCCAAGTGTTTGTTTGTTTTTTGTTTTTTTCCTGGAAGTCTTTTTTTGCCTCCTACACCGGTCACTGCGTCTGCTGCTCTGTGAGCAGTAAGGCAGAAATCCCGTGCAGTAAGAATCTTCGCGGCTCTGGTGGTCTTCGGTCGATAGTAGCAGACAGGTGCTTATTGCGGTTCACTTCTTTTAGCCACCCCCCCCCCTCCTCTCTTTGCTTCTCAGACAGAAGGCTTACCACTTCGTCAACCCCCCCCCCCCCCACCTCCACCTCTTATCTGCCACCCACTCCACTTATTGGCCACACCCGACTCACGTCTGTCCCCATCACTTCATAAGCCGGACCACTCGCTGGAACAAGTGTCGTCTGTTTACCCGTCCATTGTTTCTGTAAACCGGGAAAATTGTCTCTTCCAGGCCCTCCCATCACGCTCAGATTGCTTTCCCCATCTTCAAGGGGCCACAGTGCAAACATGCGGTGTACCGCACAAACGATTAGCGCAACGAGTGGTTCTGTGGTCTTGCGGAGGTAGCCGCGTAGACACGGACACATTCACGCGTGAAGCGCTGGTATGGTGGTTATGTGGCAAAGCACAGTCGAGCCAAGACGAGCTATGAAAGGATAAGATCGGGACAAACGGGAGGGTAGTTTATAGCGACAGTTCCATTGCACCAAGGAACTGTTCCCTTTGACTGTACATGTATAACTGGATCTTATTGTGTAACATGGCCATCACAGACAAGGATACATCAGATCAGAGGCTCCCACAGTCTGACTGGACTGAATCGTGTTCAGCTGAACTGTTGTTCTCTTAGGATAGCTGTCCCTTCCCCCATAACCTGCCCTTTCGGGCCGTCTCCAATCACTTTTGTGGCGGGGACGTTAAACCCTAGCTTACCTACCTACCAATGCGGGAGGACTTTCTTCAAGGGAAGCATCCCCATTGTTCCAAGAGGAAGAGTAGAGAAACTCAAAACGGAATAGGTAAGTAGTGACCGTTAGTCGCTAAGTCCCTTTCCCTGCGCTCTGGTAAACAGAGATACAGAGAGACACTTACGAAAACAAGAATCTTTATTGTGTAATAAGTAGCTGACTTGATTTATTGATTGTGTTCGGAAGTTTGATGTCCTTTGGTGTGTGTGCGTGTGTGTGTGTGTGTGTGTGTGTGTGTGTGTGTGTGTGTGTGTGTGTGTGTGTGTGTGTGTGTGTGTGTGTGTGTGTGTGTTACGTCGAAACCGTATACTTAACCCTGTCACTGTCACCGTAAGCTCGATTTGAGATGGATGGCACAAACAGTTTGTCGGCTGGACCTGACGGCCGGACCAGGACGGTCAATAAATAATTAGTGGCAAGCTTTACCACAAACCACAAGGGAATCCGCCGCTTTTGCACAATTCATGGCAAAACGAGTGTACAGAAAATGACCACCCCACCACCGCCCACCGCCACTATCTCCCAACCATCATAGTGTGCGTGTGTGTTAGGTATTGTTTTTCTCTTGTCTAATGCGTGTTATTAGACCAGATTTATTTGAAACCGCTGGGGAATGAGGTATTGGGTGCTGTTGTCTGTGCCATTTGGTGTGTGTGTGTGTGTGTGTGTGTGTGTGTGTGTGTGTGCGCGTGAAAAACTGCACAAGTGGGTTCACGAACCTGGAAACACTCAATACAAGTGGGTTTACAAAAAAAAGTGGGTTCACGATCGGTAAACCCACTTTTTTCAATACTTGGAAAGAGTAGCAAATGCTCTAAAAATGCCCCCCTATAAATATCTCACTGAACCCCCACTACTCAACTTTTTCCAACTTTGAGTGTTTGCGATTTCACACTCCGTGGTGTGTGTCGGTTTCTGCCTTTGGCAGGTTTCAAGGGGAAGTCACTCTGAAGAGCTATTGATTTATGTCACTTCCGGTTCGCGGTTAATACGCGCGTGCAGCTGCTTGTGGAATTTGTGGTGCTTTCGTGGATAGTTTTCTGCAACCTTCAGCATTCTTGCGTCCCAGACATGGAAAATAAAAAGGTGAGTACTGTTGTGCATTTGATCTATGCTTGAGTCTTGTCTGTATTTGACATTTCCTGACTACAACGACCTACTTCTCAGATCAAAATCAGTTTCACTTTCAGTGAAACACACCAGCATTCCAGTTGGCTGAAGGCGCTTGATTTTGTTTTCCCGACAAACAATTCATCTATTAATGTACTCTCTTTAGGCATGGGAAAGGGTGTAGAACGGCTGACTTTCATGAGAAACTGCGCGGGGAGAAACGGGTGTCCGCGTGCACCAACGATTTGCATTATTCGATCGGTCGCGTGACACACACACTTGCCTCCGTTGTCATCTGTCAATCGCACAACAATCTGTCGATCGCTCAGTGCAGTGAGTCTAATGATAAGATTGTGTTGCCTACAATGTACGAATATCGACAATATTGTGTTGTCTACAATGTTCGCTCGCGCAAAATGTGTTTCCATTTTAGTGGCCAACTTTACTATTTGCTGAAGATTCTGTGACTGTTGGTGCATGTAAGTTAGGTGTGTTTATTCCACCGGCAGACAATGGCCTTCTCTTACGAATGATGGAGACTGGATCTTTAACGAGTACACTTGATGATAAATGTTGTACTTGTATGTACTCGGAGTAAGCACCACACTCGTGTGTGCAAATGAGTTTGATTTTGAAGAAGGCAAAATCCTAGATCAAATTCTTACCCCATTTGGGATCAAATCCAAGACTCATTGCCTTTTACTTCAGCCACTGTTTTGAAAAAGATGCCGTTTTATTGAGAGGAGGGGGGGGGTGTCTTCCTGGTGTATGTGATTTTCTGCTGCTGAGTTCAGCCCAGCCATCTATGTGCGCTGCACCACCACAAGAAAGTGATTGTCACATTGCGCAGAGCAGTCATTTGATCTACACTATAAGCTCATCATCGGGTGATAAATTGTGCTGTGTGATCAACAGAATGATGTTGTGCGACCGACAAATTTAAGAGATCAATCATCTGAGAGATCAATTGTGTCGATCGCTATTGATCTCTTAAGCCCTTGGTGGATTATGTGTGTATGTGTACAGTACAAGTTGTATAAGTCTCGTATAATTTCCTTTTTTTTTTTTCAGACAGGATCTCTGAATGCGTCAGCTGTCTTCGAGTATTTGAAGTCTTCAGGGATAATAAATGAAAAGGGGTAAGTGCAAACTTTACACTTACACTTACTATTTACTAATTTAGTGGAAATTTTGTTGTTGTTTTTTTTTAGAGCCAAACCAGGGCCCAGAATGCTTGCTTTCAATAATACTTTGCATCTGGTAGCCCGGAAAAAAATGGTCGGCCCGAAAACTAGAGATAAAAGCTGAGTTAAGTTTTTGTTTTCAGTGACATGCATTTCGCTGAGACAGACTGAGAAAAAACACACACACACACATACGTCATTCACCCCATATGAAAAAGCCTTATGCTTTGTTAATACACATAAGCCATATGGGCTTTGACATTCTGGCTGTTGTTGACTTTTGTTTGTCCAAATCTCGCAGTGCAGCAAGTCAGCCTGACGTTGATCAGGAAGTCCTTGAGGCGGAGAGCAGTGCAGCTGAAGAGGAGGTACCGGACTATGCGCCTGGTTCTCCTGACCTCTCAGATTCTGCTTCGCTTTCTTCGGTTATCACCGAGTCGGCCAAATCCGACAGTGGGAGTGACATTGTTCTTATTTTGCGTGACGCTTTACGAAGTGGGGAGAGGAGCAGTATGGGGAATTCTAGCTAACATTTGGCTGATTTGCTGATGATCATGATCGCACGCTTCCTGCCATTTGAACACCATTTTTTTTGTTGTTGTTTCCTATCTGTTGTGTAGTTCATGTCATGTAGATTTTTCACAGTCTTTTAAATCAATGTTCATATGCAACTTTCAAATGCTTTCTGAGTGTACAGTTCTGTGCTTGTTTAGCTGTTTTCACTGCTAGCACACTGACTTTCGGCGGCAGTTGATTTAATGTCCATGATTTTAAATTTTTTTTTTTTATTTATTGTTATTGATTCATTGAATTAATGAAGGTGCTTATTGTACAACTTTGTATAAGGGAGGTGATGATTGACTCAAGTATGTACATGAAAAGTGAGTCTTATAGTATGTAATGACCCTCCGGCGCCCGATTGTCCGTCCTTCCGCCCGTCCATCACAAACTTCAACATGGAGAATATTCTCGGAAACTATTTACCCTACAGTTATGAAACGTGGCCAGTAGGTAGTACGTGACAAGACCTTTCAAGAAATACAAGTGAAGATGGCCTTGACCCAAGGTCAAGGTCACAAGATCAGTGGAAAATTTTGAAAAAAAAAAGAACTTTAAGCATTTTCCCCTTGACTGTGGCTACTATAACAATGAAACTTGGTGTACGGGTAGTTTAGGGAAAGGGCTTTTGGGGGGGGGGGGGGGGCTGCCCCAACTCTTTTTGCCAGCTCCAGTGGTCTTCCTCCCAGGTCATGGGTGGAATCCACGGAGGGCTGGAAAGCTGGGGAAAGTTTTATTATGCATGATAATAGAGATGAGGATGATTGTAAGATGATGCTATGGAGGTCTGTGTGGTTTGGGACTGCGGGACAGGGCCGCATTCCTCGCTTCCTGCCATAAATATCCCGGCGTTCACCAAGGCCAGGGAACTACGGCACCTGGGATGCCGGCCGTGTAATCATCCACATCATAAAGACGTGTCATACCAAGGGAAGCACCCCCAAAGTCGCACCGGTGAAGTGGGTGAATCTCGGCTGTGTGGCAACAGCCTCCCCACTGGGACCACAGCACACCCGCTCTGGGTAGGAGCCGACCTAGGTAGGAAAAATCCCTCTTGCCTCCGCTGGGATTCGAACCCGGGTCTCCAGGTCCATGATCCGAAGTGCTCACCACTACACTACGGGGGCCGGTGCGGAAAGGGCTTCCTTAATGTATAAGTTTGGATGACCTTGGGTCAAGGTCAGGGTCACAGGAATTGATGGAAATCGTGAAAAACTGCAACATTTTCAATTTCTTGGAAACTATTAGCACTACACTAATGAAACTTGTCCAGAATGTAGTTTGTGACAAGACCTTTCTAACCATGTAAGTGAGGATGACCTTGACCTAGGGACAAGGTCACAAGATCAGTGTCATTGGAACACGTGAGTCACATGGGCTTTGTCCTTCTACTTTCAGGAAATGTTGAATGTTTTGATCATGTGGTATCTTGAAAATTAATGCCCATAACTTGTTTTTTCATGTGTTATAACTGGCACTGCATGCATTCATTTTAGTGTCCAACATTATTTTTCTTCATTTACTTGCACTTCTTGCTTCTATTTTCCCAGTTTCATGTTTCTAACATGTCTAATAATATTTCTGTGGGTTCTTTGGCTTCCTGTCTGTTTTTTATTTGCCTTTTTGAAGGTATTCTGCAGACCAGCCCTCTTTTGCAGTGCAAATTCACAATGTGGTATAAGAAAATAGAAAGGCGGTCTCTTTGTTTGTTTAATTCTTTGCAGGATTTTTGTTTCTCACTACAAATTGAGAACACCAGCGGTGGCCCGGTGGTTAGGGTGCCCACCTCGGTATGCGGAAGACCTGAGTTCCGAGGTGACCCAGTGTCAGTATACTTTAACTGGGGTGAAACATGAAGCCTGTGCTGTAACTTCTGGTTCATGTGTGGCACATTAAAAAGTCAAAGCAGCACCACCCTAAAAGAACCAGTGTAGTTTGCTGGACATTAAAGCAGCTATTTTGAGTTTACTCTTGAAATTGTAATATTTTTTTGGAATCCAGTACATTTGTTTTGACGTCGATCGATGAAGATTCCATTGCAGTTGACGGAGCGGTTTTGTCGTTATTGTTGTTGTCAAGTTGATAGGAAACCGCCCCTCCCTTCCTCCCCCATTTATATAACTGCTCATTCCCATGCTTTCGACCAATCAGCTATGGCCAGTCCATTTTGGCTTATAGTATACAAGAATCTGTACATGCATGCTTCAGTGAAAGTGGATCAGTTGGCTAAGACATCATAGAGTTGTGCTAAATTTATTAACAGTGTCAGTAACACTCCTGAGGAAAAAAAAAACAACTTTTTCCCCCGAATTTTCTCCTAGTTTTTGTTAATGCCAAAAGTCATGGGATGACACTATTTTTTCCCAATAGGAAAATCAATATACTGTAGCTCCATTAAGCAATTAATAATCAACATACTTCAAATGGATTTTTGACAAAAATTAGTCTCAATCCTAAATTGTATGTGTCACATGTAAATGGTATGTAAACCATTTTTGAGTATGACAAATTCTTTGAAATCAGAAACACAACTTGTATACAAGTTTGACAACATTTAGTGTTGATTTGGACCCTGTAGATGATCGCATTTTGCGTCATTGGACCTTCTGTTTCTGTTAATGTTACTTTGATTTGAATAAAAACAAAGTAAAGAGTAATCTGTGTCAGTTCATTTTGAGATTTAGTTCTGTCTGTCTGTCTCTCTGTGTGTGAGTGTGTGGAGCAAGAGGATACATGAAGTTTAAAAACAAAAACAATGAATGTTTTTGTTTATTCTTATCAGCTGAAGTATCTTGATTTCGGGTAGCACCAAACTGGGAACTAACACACATACCCACATTATGATTAAGCATTCACAACCTCATGAATGAGGGGAGTCAGGTTACCTCATGGGTTAGAGCATTGGACATGGAGGTTGCGGGTTCAAAACTCGGGAGAAAATTTTGTTCTTCTTTTTTCCTTGTTTCCCCCATATTTAGAATAGTCGTCGTGGTGAATAAAGACATAAAACAATGAAAACACCCACCTGCTCGACCACCCACATCAATGAACCCAGTTTTCCGGTTTGGTGAACCCAATTTTATACACTCGGCACTCTAAAAATAGCATGAACCCACTTGTATAAAATGAACCCACTTTTTCCTACGTCTGTCGTGAGGTGGCAAAAAACATTTTTGTAAATCTCTGGTAATGGTTGTTATTAGCAAGTCACAATGAAAGAGTGTGTCAAGCGTTGGAGCCCTAGGAGGTACAGAACTGGTGGAACCCATTTGTGCATATTATGGCAGGTTACCCACTTGTGCGGTTTTGAACGTATGTGTGTGTGTGTGTGTGTGTGTGTGTGTGTGTTTAGGTTTCGGCGATAGTTTGACTGATGACTAGTGTATGTGTGCGTGTGTGTTAACTGTTATTTTTCTCTTGTGTAGAGCTTGCTAAATCGTCTCCCTAGTGGACAGCGTTTCACTTGCGTGTGTAATGTTATAACATGCTTACATATTTGATGGTTTCTGTATGTTTATTTATTTATTTATTTTTCTTTTGTCTTTTCAATGTCCCAAGTGGGACCGGAAATCCACCCACCCCCATCCCCCAACACACACACACACACACACACACACACACACACACACACACACACACACACACACACACACAAACAGAACAAGCGCAACACCGCAGAAGAATAGAAGGCTAGTTCAGTAGTTGTCTGCTTACTAAACGACTACTACATCATCAGCAGCGGCAGCAGCAACAACAGCACCCACGTGGAGCCAGTATCTGTTGTGCCGGTGTGGTAGCGATGGCGGAGTGAACGCTAGCTATGCTACTGTAGGCTGGCGACGTAAGGCCGATCGCGGTCCGCACTAACACTCGGGCAAGGCTCGGCGACGCGTGTCGCATCCACCTTGCCTCTGCTCCGCTGCAGTCAGCGGCCAGTCGCCGGTCACTCTCCGGTCAGTGAGGAAGGAAAAGGCTCTTCTCCTCCAATTGTCAAGTGACGTAACCAGCTGTCCCAGCGGCTCGCCCGGCATCGAGCATTCATATTGCATCACCCCGGATTAAGTACACGCGCCGTGAACTAATTGAACCATCGCAGGGTGTTGTTGGTAGTTTGCTGTCTGCCGTGAGGATGTGTTCCGTGCCTTACTGACTGTCAGCAACGCTGCGCACTGAGTTTGTTTTGACTCAGAATTAATTGTGCAGTCCATGTTCGGCGCCTTACTGTTTGCCGAGTCTGCTAACGCGCCTGCTGAAACTTGGGAACCGACGAGGGCTTGACAGAATATGCGGGATGTGGAAAGTTCTGACGCGTGGAGTTGAAACGCGACGTTTGATTGGATGCAAGGCAGTTGAGTTGCAAGAGGACAAATCTGCGTTGAAAACAGACAGCTTCTTTTGCTTCTGAGTTTCGTCGCTGGTTTGCTGAACATCGTGAGTTTTAAATTGTTTCCACTCAGTTATAAATTGTTTTCATTTTATTGAGTTTTGTAGACCGTAAAGTTTGTTTGCTTTTTTTTTAATTCAGGTCGAATTACATCAAAGCTTGACCAGTTTGAAACTCACTCTTGCGCATTCATAGTTTTTGTTTATGTGGTGGGCTGACTATAAAGGCAACGCACTGCTGTTGTTATTGTTGTCTTTGAACATGATGAACATTCAAAGGGATGAGACAACTGCGTGTATTGTATTGGGTCTGTCGAACGCGTTCGGCTCTTTCATGAACCCTTTTTTCCCCACATGAATACTTCTGGATTCTTGAACACAGATAATTCATTATTTTACCAATAATCTGACGGCGATATATGGAATTGGTGACCGCAGTGATTATGGTGTTAAGTCTCTCATACGCTTTCAGGCGTGTAAAAGAACTTTTTACGTCTAGGTTTCTGCATCAGTACTATGCATTTGAACTCCCACCTCCTAGTTACGGCTAGAATCAGGGGTCTTTTTTGTTATTAAACTGGCGGCGATTTATGGAATTGGTGACCTCAGTGGTTATGGCGTGAGGTCTGTCATACGCTGTCAGGTGTGTAAACGAACTTTTTGCGTCTAGGGTTCTGCGTCAATAGTATGCATTTAACTCCCACTTCCTAGTTACGGCTAGAATCAAGGTGTGTTTTTTTTATGTTAATATACCGCCGGCGATTTATGGAAATGGCGACCGCAGTGTTTATGGGCGGGTGAGCATTTACCACTATTGATTAGCAGCATAGTCACAGCAGCGGGCATGTGGAATATCATCCTGCATATCCGCAAAGCACATTAGGTTTTGTACCGCGGACGAGTATCCCACGGTTTTGGCTCTTTTTCGGTTTTGGCCTTGTATTCGAAAATCAGGCAAGATTACCTGGTTCCCCGACGGCTGTTATTGCAGCAAACACGAGTATAATCAAAGCGCAGCACTCCTATTAAGCCAGATCTAAATCCATGCAGATCTCAGTCTTTCTTTGAATGATGATACAAATCTTTTTGAAACTGTAGAGCACTTTATAGATATATCAGGTCGCTTTGGCAGCTAAGTTCCGATCACGAGTAGCGGTCGCCAAGCCGCTGCCACCGCTGGAACCACAGTCCCACTGCATTTCTCTTTGTACAATACTTATTGGTCATTCTCTCTATCCCCCTTCTTCCTATCTCTTTCTTTACAGATATCTGTCCTACCATAACGCTGTATTTGACGTCTCCGCCGCACATGTTTTCTGTATTCATGAGCACACTTACTAGTTTTGGACTTGTGCCCGGCCTCGTGAAAAAGTGCATAATTGTTCAAAACGAACAAAACTGTTGAAACCAAATCCATGCAGATATAAATTAATTTTGAGTTTTTTTAGGCCACAGGTGCTCATTCCCAAACGTAGTCTGTAGGAATTGAGTTAAAGGATGTGCAGACTGCACATCTATTTGGCCATATATTGAAAAAAAAGCTCCAATATCGATTATGACTGCCTTTTCGCATTGGATGTTCATTTGATGTCCCATGAATTGCCCTCGCTAAATTGAAACCTGGTCTGCGTGCTTGTCTGCTCATTTCGATCCGGCAGATATAGGATATGATTGTCATGCAGTTAATGTTTCGCGATCATGTTTTCTGGCCTTGGACGTGTGTATTGCGCTGGTATTTGATTTAGCACACGATTTTTTTTTTTTTTTTTTTTGACAGAGATTGGTATTGCCTTCGGTGTCCGGATTCCTCACCCTCTCCCCTCTACATGCAGGCAAACATGCGCGCGCGCGGGCACGCACATACACACACGCTCGCGCACACACACACACACACACACACACACACACACACACACACACACACACACACACACACACACACACACTATTTATCTTATTTTTCTTTTGCCTTTTCAATGTCCCATTTGGGACCGGAAATCCACCCGCCCCCAGCACACACACACACACACACACACACACACACACACACACACACACACACACACACACACACACTATTTATTTATTTATTTTTCTTTTGCCTTTTCAATGTCCCATTTGGGACCGGAAATCCACCCACCCCCAGCACACACACACACACACACACACACACACACACACACACACACACACACACACACACACACACAACACAACACAACACAACACACACTCGGTCAAGTGTACGGAGGGTTGGGATGTGTGGGGAGGGGGGGGGGTATATTTACATTTTACAACATTAACCCTATCATTGGTCTGAAAATCGATTTTTTTTTCACCTATAGACATACAGCAAAGCCGTTAGACATGTCCTGTTTTGAATCTTTTACATCTCTCTAGTCTCCTCCCTGTAGTTTGAACACCTCAGCAAGTGTTTCGTGATGGTAGTCATCTTGTTTCAGCGGGCCGTGACACTTTTATGTCGCGTTGCTACCTGTTAACGGGCAGTTTTGTCGCGCACTCTCTCATAGCACCTGAATTTTCCCCATGGACCGAACACAAGCATGATGACAGACCGACGTAACCAGGTATTGAGCACTGTGTAATGTTATGACTGTTTGGGTGGAGCTGTAACACACACACGCGCGCGCACACACGCACACACATGTATACAGAGAGAGAGAGAGAGAGAGAAATTTCAACGGTAAGGCCAGTGTTCTAACTTGCCGTTGCAGCAGATTCTACCAAACTTATAAAGAAGTAACTCAAAAGCGGCAACACACACACACACACACACACACACACACACACACACACACACACACACACACACACACACACACACACACACACACACACACACACACACACACACCGTACCGCAGGACCAAGAGAATGGAGGGAAGGATGCTGAGGGGTAGAAGTGGGTGGTGTTGAGGGGGGGGGGGACTGTACCTCTCTACCTGTGGTTTTTACCTGGGCCAGGTATGCGGCACGGCCCGTCTGTTTGCCGGTGGCCGTAGTGAGGCGGATTAGGGAGGCATTCGATTCGCTTGGCTTGTGTACACCTGGATGGTTTGCGTTTCATCTTCTGCCGCCCCCCAGTCCACGCGTAGCATACAGGGATACGTCAAGCAGACGGGGCACTGTGACTCCGAGGGGGGGGGGGGGGGGGAGGGATAGCATAGTGTGAGAGTGTATGGATGTGAAGAGCACAGATCTAAATAGAACTATGTATGTGTTTCTGAGACAGAGTGGTGTAGGTGGAAGTAGATGGGGTGTGGGTGGAGGTTTAGCATGGTGGAGTTTGCAGGTTTGCTGAGAGGTTGGGAAGAGCACAGACCTAAACAGAACTATGTATGTGTTTCTGAGACAGAATGGTGTAGGTGGAAGTAGATGGGGTGTGGGTGGAAGTTTAGCATGGTGGAGTTTGCAGGTTTGCTGAGAGGTTGGGAAGAGCACAGACCTAAACAGAACTATGTATGTGTTTCTGAGACAGAGTGGTGTAGGTGGAAGTAGATGGGGTGTGGGTGGAAGTTTAGCATGGTGGAGTTTGCAGGTTTGCTGAGAGGTTGGGAAGAGCACAGACCTAAACAGAACTATGTATGTGTTTCTGAGACAGGGTGGTGATGGGGGAAGTAGATGGGGTGTGGCGGGTGTAGGGTGTGACGTGGATGGGAGTTTGGGAAGGTAGAGTTTGCAGGTTTGCAGTTATGAACAGATCTTACACGAACATCATCGCATTGACCTTCATGTAGGCTAACGTGGAATTTGCTCGTGTAACCTTTTGCAATTCTGATCTTTTTTTCACTGAAGGGTTTGACATTTTGTTGTGAAGAGGTGTTGCGAAATTAGGATTTTTTTTTCTTTCTATTTCATAAAGGTCTGTTTGTGAGCTTTAATGAACAGTTTTGAAGGGATCACTCTGAACTCTTTTCCCCGGCTGGGATCCAGGTACTTGTGCTGGCTTTATTCTCGTATAGCCCTGTCTTTTGGTATCATCCACATTTTGTGGAAACGGGCGTTAAACTTGTGAAAACCCACCTCACCCTGGGCGGTGGCCTTGTTGCTGTTAAAGAGCTCTTTCACTGTGAGTATCACGTGGTACGCATGCTGGCCAGGACAACAGAGATACCATGGATACCTGGCGGACAAACAAAATGTTTTCCATTGGAAAAGCAAAGCACGGGGCTGCATGCCACGTACGTTTTGACCTACGTAACGCGCTAGAGTTCAGTAAATGGATTGCCTTGATTGTAATTGTGTTCAGACGTATAGGCTAGGAAAATTGCCGAACAAGGTAGAACAAATTTGATCCTAACTTTTTATTACAGATTTCAGTAGAACACAGGCCCCTAATGCCGTGGTGGTCTCCGTGAATTTTTTCTCCGTCCGCGTCACCGTTAAAAACGACCGTTTATCTTGCCATTTTCACTATATGAGCCCTAGAAATGGGCTTTTGAGGGTGTGCTTAAAGTATGCGTGTTTGCGGGTACAGAAATGCGCAGAATTCCGATCTAAACACTGTTATTGTTAGACAAGACATGCATTGTTGACATACTGAAATTTTACCCCAATCAGAATGATGCTTCCTGGAAAATTGCGGCCATCAGTTTGGCCGTTGATTCAAAAGACCCTGTAAAACGGCAGTATTTGATGCTTGTGCACTTATCAGGTCACTGCATGTGACAGGTATCGCGGAAAACATTTACGAACATTGAACAATTTAGTCAGGAAACGCTTCTTTGGTCTTGTGAAGTTCCCTTGTCACCGCATGTGCGGGTAAGTATGAAATATGATATCCAAGTAAGCACGTTTTTCGGTAGCGATATTTTGGGGGTGTACTTAATAAAGTAGTTGCTGCGTTGTAGGTAGTGAACGGTTTTTCTCAAAGAGCACTGCACACTCAGGAATAGTATCCCAGTTGTGTCATATCAAAAGTTCATTGAAATCGCTTTTGTACTTTTGTCACAAACAGCCAACGAAAGTGCAACCTGTTTAATAATGGCTGATAGTTCAGTACTAGCAAAGTGCAATGGAAATTATGTAGAGCACAACCTCAAGTCTATAGTAGTATGTGACTGAATTCATTTCAAGTGTTATGAGGTATGTTAATCACACGGCAAACATGTTTTCAAGGTCAAGGTCATTGGTTTGCTTGTTTACTCCAAAACATTTTACTTCATCGCTCAGAATAAGTATTTTGGTGCTGCTAACTTTTGTCCCCGTGGTTTGGTGAGTTTACAACATCCTCAGAATAAAAATATGACTGCAAAATCTTCATAACTCAAGCGTGACCTTGACCTTTACTAGAGGTCACCAGAAAGGCACTCTTATCAATGCATATTAGGCAAATGTTACGCCAAAACTTGTATTTACAAAATTTTCACCCAGTCTCTATGACCTTTACTCCCAAGGTCAAGGTCACCAAAGTTGTCCACAAGAAATCTTCTCATACAAACATCGTTTGTGCAAATTTTGTTTTGCCTGGTGCTTGTGACTGCTTGTTCTTTTTGCTTATTCTAACACAGCGATGAAACAAAATGTTTGGGAGTAAACGGACGAACCGATGACCTTGACCTTGTAAACATGTTTGCCGTGTGATTAACATACGTCATATAACATACGTCCCCGTGGTTTGGTGAGTTTACAACATCCTCAGAATAAAAATATGACTGCAAAATCTTCATAACTCAAGCGTGACCTTGACCTTTACTAGAGGTCACCAGAAAGGCATTCTTATCAATGCATATTAGGCAAATGTTACGCCAAAACTTGTATTTACAAAATTTTCACCCAGTCTCTATGACCTTTACTCCCAAGGTCAAGGTCACCAAAGTTGTCCACAAGAAATCTTCTCATACAAACATCGTTTGTGCAAATTTTGTTTTGCCTGGTGCTTGTGACTGCTTGTTCTTTTTGCTTATTCTAACACAGCGATGAAACAAAATGTTTGGGAGTAAACGGACGAACCGATGACCTTGACCTTGTAAACATGTTTGCCGTGTGATTAACATACGTCATAACACTTGAAATGAAATCAGCCACTTACTGCTGTAGAGTTGTGGTTGTGTTGTACATAATTTCCATTACACACTGGTAACACGGTTCTGCATTCTTAAATCAGATAAAGTCGAAAAAAGGCAAACTTAACGGCGTTTGTTTCCTATGAAAAACACGTGAAAAATAAAAGTTATTTCACACATTTCCTTCTGTTTCTCTTGTTTTCCATTTGCATTTGCGTAATCTTATTTGACTTGAAGCTTTATGTTACTTTTTTCTGATTTCCTTAAATGTACCTCAAAAACCTGAATTAATGAAAATGTCAGACATTTTGTTAGTGCGGTACAATTTAAATCAAAAGATTATCTTTAAAATAGTATTTTTGTAATGCTACACCATTTCCCTAAAGCATGATGTGTGTCTGCACATGATCTGCCAAGCGTAGCAGCTGCAGTAGCATAATATGTCAGCCCGGTCCCCATTACTGAGTGAACTGGCGTCTATATGGAAAATAGGCATTTTGATACCAGTGGGACGCTACACGCAAATCTGTGGTCATTTCGTTGGACCACCGCAGGGTGTTTGGTCTAACAGATCCAGTAGTCAAACTTGAGGTGTGTGATTAATACATGATGCAGCGGCGTATTTTGTAATCGTTGCTGTGTGTAGTCAAGTTTTGAACACAATCACAATACGGATTCCCCTCATTACCACTCACAGCCAAAGGGACGGTGTGCATGGGCTAGTAACATGTAAGTGCCTCTCCTCTCCTCGAAAAGTTGGTGAATAACAGAAAGTGCTGTATACACTGTGGCCGTCATATCAGGCTACTTGGTAACCTACCCCCGTAGCAGTTAATGCTCTGTTTGATTAGAAAAAGATATTTGAAGTCACCTAATAAAAGCAATGAAAAATTCTTGGAATTTGATGTGGGATGCACGTTTTCCTTCCTCTGGGATCACTCTACTTTTTCCATTGTGTAAAACAATGACAAGTTAAAACTGGTGGCTACTAGCAGCAAAATATAAACGTACCCCCCACGCAGCATGTAATGAAGGAAATGGAAAAAATGGGGGAAAGTAATGGCCGCTGTAATGAAGACGTGCTTGCTTGGATTCAGGGATCTTTCTTCATACGACTAGTCATTGTCTTTTCCACCAAGACAAATGTATAAAAAGAAACTGAATAGAGCGTAGCAATTATGGCAGGCTCTTTAGTAAGCATCGCTTTCAGCCCATATAGGGAACTGATAGCTTCAATTAACGGCCATCTATAAGCAATGATTCTCTCATACAAGTTCAGGAAGATAATCATGAAACACCGAGCATGTACCCGAATACTTCCATTGTATCATACTCGTTTTCGCAAATAAACCTTATCACAGCAACCAGTCAAGTGACCCTACTCCCAGTATTTCTCACATTAAGCCATTATTAAACAGATTGCACTTTCGATGGCTGTTTGTCACTAAAGTACGAAAGCGATTTCAATGAACTTTTGATATGACACAACTGGGATACTATTCTTGTGTGTGCACTGCTCTTTGAGAAAAAACCGTTCACTACCTACAACGCAGCAACTACATTAGTAAGTACACCCCCAAAATATCGCTACCGAAAAAAGTGCTCACTTGGATATCATATTTCATACTTACCTGCACATGCGGTGACAAAGGAACTTCACAACACCAAAGAAGCGCTTCCTGACTAAATTGTTCAGTGTTCGTAAATGTTTTCTGAGATACATGTCACCTGCAGTGACCTGCCAAGTGCACAAGCATCAAATACAGTCGTTTCACAGGGCCCTTTATCTCAACGGCCAAACTGATGGCCGCAGTTACCCAGGAAGCATCATGCTGATTGGTATGAAATTTCAGTATGTCAACAATGCATGTCTTGTCTAACAATAACATTGTTTAGATCGGAATTCTGCGCATTTCTGTACCCGCAAACACGCATACTTTGTGCACACCCTCAAAAGCCCATTTATAGGGCTTATATAGTGAAAATGGCAAGAAAAACGGTCGTTTTTAACGGTGACGCGGACGGAGAAAAAATTCACGGAGACCACCACAGCATTAGGGGCCTGTGCTCTACTGATTTCTGTAATAAAAATTTAGGATCAAATTTGTTCTACCTTCCGCTATATGAAATGCCTAATTAGACTCGCCTAGTAATAGAACAGAGATTATCTTGGAAGGTTTATTGTTGAAAGTTTTATCTCAAGTCAAGTTCGGAAGCAGGGCGTGTATGAACTGTGAAAGCCGTCCATCCTCACTTCCTGTGCAGATGTTTGGAAGATCCTTTTCGTTAAGAATGGTGTTTTTTTTTCTCTTTCTATTTCTGTTTCCATTTATGCGGTTAGTTTGTCTGTGTCTTTCCTCGAGATCTGCTGGCTGCTAATGTGATTTTGCAACCTTCTATAGAAGCCACACAAACTGCTGATTTGCCGTGAAGGCCTTTCTGGTGGATGAAGATAGCCTCTCTCTCTCTCTCTCTCTCTCT
>JACVVK020000119.1:1440000-1441831 GCA_018292915.2 Batillaria attramentaria | reverse complement strand
ATTGCAGCAGAGCTGTCTTTTTTGTTCTTCGAGTCTTGGTGAACTTGTCCGCCTGAAAAAGATTGGGGGGAAATTTGTGTGAATTTCTCATTCATCTCTCTCTCTCTCTCTCTCTCTCTCTCTCTCTCTCTCTCTCTCTCTCTCTCACACACACACACACACACACACACACACACACACACACACACACACACACACACACACACAGAGAGGAGCACGTTATTATTACTGAATCGCGACGCAATTAAAACAGAGATATAAGAAGTTGGTTACCAGAACAAACAACAACAAAACCAACACCCCCCCCCCCCCCCAAAAAAAAAAAAAAAACGAAGGAAAGCAAGAAGCAGAGAAAAGACAGACCCTCCCCCCCCCACCCCTCCCCCCACCCCCTCCCGCCCTCCCCCCCCCCCCCAAAAAAAAAAAAAAAAAAATCTGAAGGAAAGCAAGACGCAAGACAAGACAGACACCCCAAATATAACCGAAACACACGTGCCACCTCAAATATAAATAAAGGTAATTGGACACCAGCCCCCACGCCTCCCCACCCAAACCAACCCACACGCGCGCGCGCGCGCACACACACACACACACACACACACACACACACACACACAGGTGGGTGGGGTGGGTGGGTGTTTGATAGTTTAACGTCCTTTTCCACCACATAAGGGTGATATCAAAGACGGGGCAACGAGAAAAAGGCCAGCACAAATATTTGGCGCCAGCCGGGATTCGAACTCACGACCCGAGCATTGAAAATCCAACGCTCTACCATTCGGCCACCCCCCCCCCCCCCCCCCCCCCCCCCCCCCCCCCCCCGCCCCCACCCCCCTCCCCCCCCGGAGGAGAAATAAGCATATGCTACCTGTCTGTTGCGATCCAGTTTCAACGCAGCTATCGGATGACAAGCCCGATGATGTCACAGACGACTCCGTCGATGAAAGCGACGCCGCGGTTTTCTTCAGGCTGTACAGCAGCAATCCGCAAGTACACAATACAAGCCCGGCCCAGTTCCACCAGGACACGAACCGCCGACCACTCACATACAGCATGAGAACAACCAGCACGCGCTTCACGACGTTGGCGATGGAGTGGCTCACCACAGTCATGTAACGGAGCACGACATTGGTCGACACGTAGGAGTAGGTCACATGACACAAGCTGGAGGCGAAAGCCAGCGAAAGGAAGTAAGAGGACCCGGCAGGCAAAATGGAGGCGTGGGTCTCGAGTAGATAGGCCGCTGTAAGCAGTGACGCCACCGCTAAGCCGTACGCCAGGAGTCGTCTCTCGGAGCTGACGCGCATGTGCTTGCCTGTGGTCTGATCCAGTTTGATGCCCACGTTTCTGAGCCCGAGTATCACGTTGGAGAGCAGAGCCGTCAGTACTCCTCGCACGACCACCCCGCTCTCGAAAGGATTGCCAGCGAACATAACCGCCCCTCCCACTATAACCAGCATGCTCACCACAGACCCTGGCGGCATCCGCGTCCGCAGAACAAGGCTCTGTATCACAGCTGACGTCATTGGTTCTAAAAGTTTGAACGCCATCGTTGATGACGCGAAGATGAAAAGGAAGCTGGTGTTAGTGGCTAGAGTGGCGACGAAATGAGACGCCGCCACCACAGTGAAGAGTCGACCCTTGTTACTGGAGAAACTGACCATGGTGTAGCAACTCAGCGATTGGAACATTGTGACGACAAGCGGGCCGAAGCCGGGAGGCAATGACGTCATGTTGGAGCTGAAGCAGTCCACCGCCAGTTTGGCCAGCTTGTGACATAGGAATGACGTCACTGTCCACACAAAGAAGGCAGACAAGGGTTTTGAGGAGG
>JACVVK020000119.1:1420000-1437500 GCA_018292915.2 Batillaria attramentaria | reverse complement strand
ACACACACACACACACACACACACACACACACACACACACACACACAGAGAGAGAGAGAGAGAGAGAGAGAGAGTACACAATGAGGTGCCCCCGATTACGGAAAATACAACATACACATTTCGCCCCGCGTAAAACTGTGACAAGACTCAAAAGCAAGAAGGACAAGATGTGAAGATTCTTCGTGCCCGTGCCTATCAGTGCTGCCAACTCATGCGGAACGCGCGCGCGAGAGAGAGAGAGAGGGGGGGGATAGAGAGAAAGAGAGGAGAGGGGGGGGGAGAGAGAGAGAGAGAGAGACGGTGGGTCTATACGAGTTTAACGTCCTTTTCCACCTCGTATGGGTGATATCGAAAGACGGGGCAACGAGAAGAAGGCCAGCACAAATATTTGGCCCCAGCCGGGATTCGAACTCACGACCCGAGCATTGAAAGTCCAACGCTCTACCGTTCGGCCACGCCGGCTCCCCTAATAGAACAGAGCGAGTGAATGAGCAGAGTGAATGCCGTAATGAGTGTACATGCGTGTACATGTGTTGTGTTGTGTTTGGGGGTTTAACGTCCTTTTCCACCACATACGGGTGATATCAAAGACGGGGCAACGATGAAAAAGCCAGCACAAATATTTGGCCCCAGCCGGGATCGAACTCACGACCCGAGCATTAGAAGTCCAACGCTCTACCATTCGACCACCCCGGCTCCCCACATGCGTGTACATGCTGATGAACGTGATAGTTAATTGCATGTATATGTGACAGTGTGTTATTATCTCGGTATAAAGCAATTTTACTGGTCAAGTCTGGTTTTTCTTACTCATTGTTTTATGTGTATATTTGTAGTCGTATTTATGAAAGTGTTTATTGTTTACTAGTATACGGGACAGAAGAGCAGATTCCCTAATGAAGTATTCTGGGCCCGTGTGTAAAAGCCGAGGTTAGGGCTTTCAGCCCCGGGCTAGAGTCTAACCTCGAACTGAACTAGATCTAGGGTTAAATTTCTCTCTCTCTCTCTCTCTCTCTCTCTCTCTCTGTGTGTGTGTGTGTGTGTGTGTGTGTGTGTGTGTGTGTGTGTGTGTGTGTGTGTGTGTGTGTTAAATCAAGAAGAGGGCCCATTCCAGCAAGGTGGCAGGATTTTTTTCTTTCTTTCTTCGCTTCCTTTTTTATTTAATTTTGCTTTTGGGTTTCCTTTGTCCTAGTCTGGGTTAGGCCCGTAGCCGTGGGTGAAATTAACCTCGACTTTTACGTACGGGCCCAGTATTCTATGCAGCCAAAATACTTAACCCCACTGTTAATTCAAGCACGGATGACATTCTGCAAACACTTGGTCTGCTCTCTCTTTGTAACCAACTACTGTTCAATATGTGTGTTGCTGTCTTCAGGCTGCTCAAACCTGAAACTCCAAAGGACTTGTCTTGTCTTCGGGCTGCTCAAAACTCAGTGAAACTCCAAAGGACTTGTCTTCTCTTTTAAAGCATGCACCATTACGTAATCCCATCGCCCAACACAATATCACCATCCCACTCCCTAAAAGGGACTTACATACTCGTATAAAACAAGTTTCTCGTACTCTGCAGCGTCTTCCTGTAATTCGTTCCACTTGGGTTTAAAGATCTAAGCTCCCAACAAAAAGCTTTCCGAAGTGTGAAAAAAATTTACAGAGTCGACCGTGCAAGCACAGTCAACTCTGTCACAGTTGCTGAGTTTTCAGCGTCCCTGAAACCCCAATAAAAGCAAAGGGCAGCCTGATTTCACAGCTCAGTTTGCCTTTTGACACTGAGTGAGAAAGATCGTGCAGCACTGACTCAACATCCGCTAGACACTGTAGCGATGTGTCTCGCTCACTGACCAAAAGCCGAATAATGTCACGGCAAACTCGTGCTCTGGTTTTAAGGGGTCCCCGAAGCACTCTTTAAACAGTTGTGCTCATTATCACCAATTAAGACTCACCCATACAAGCATCTTTTGGGCATCTCCAGAGGTGCAACCAGTCTACCACATCATTGCTCATGATTTACCCCTCCTGTTTCACGTTTGATTTCATACACCTGTTTGTTTGAAATGGCTGTATTCCTTTACTTGTATTCATTGTGTTTCCTTGATTTGCTCCGTTGGATTTCTTGCTTTTGTTGTTGTTGTTGTCGTCGTTGTTGTTTTTTCGTCTTCTTTGTTTTTTTTTTCTTTTTTTTTGAATTATTATTATTATTATCTTTCGTTTCTGTAGTGTTGCGGTTTAGAGCAGTAATTGTTAGTTGTTGTTTTTGTTTTTCTGTAGCAAGGACAAGTTGTAAGATAAGCATTTGTGCTTAACACTTATATCCTTGTCAATTTAAGTTCATTCATTCATTCATTCATTCATTCTCTCTCTCTCTCTCTCTCTCCACACGTATTTTTTTATTTTCTGTTGATTTTACAATTAATGTATGATTTTTTTTTTGCCTTGTAACACGTTTTAATTTCTTTTTACAGTTACTATATATTTGTCTTTGTTGCTTGAGCGGCGTCAAGCCATAACTAACTACTATATATTTTTGGGTTCCTAAATCGTTCGAAATCTGATTGAATTTTGTTCCTTTTTGGTATTTTGGATATTTGTAAAGCTCATTTTGAAATTGTTTGGAGAACATAAATCTCTCTCTCTCTCTCTCTCTCTCTCCCTCCCCTCTCCTCCCCCCTCTCTCTCTCTCTCTCCCCTCCCCCTCTCTCTCTCTTCGAAAGAGGGCTGGCAGGCAGCTTTTCCTTTACTTCGTTTTCACATCAACCGATCACCATACATTCACAGCCGCAGCTGCTCCTGGCATCTGCCTCTCTCCATGCTCAGTTTAACCTCGAACACACGTCTCGTATCGACACAGGCGATCACAGCCCTACGGCAGCCGACGGTGATGTACATAAATTTATACACACTTACAGTTATTTCTAGAGAGAATTACAATAAGGACTATTTGCGCTCTCAGAGCAGCAGCATGGCGGGGAAAACAAACCCGGATGATTCTATTTCTCTCTAGAGATATTTACAATGAGCTCGAGATCATGGTAAATATGAGAGATAATTATAATCATCTTGGGTACATTGTCATTATCACCTTTTTGCACCAGTACGCCAAGGGAGCCGGGGTGGCCGAATGGAAGAGCGTTGGACTGCTAATGCTCGGGTCGTGAGTTCGTATCCCGGCTGCGGCCAAATATTTGTGCTGGCTTTTTCGTCGTTGCCCCGTCTTTGATGTCACCCGTATATGGTGGAAAAGGACGTTAACCACTCCTCCCCCCCCCCCAACACCCACCCACCGACCCCCGTCAGTACGCCGTCATAGTATACACTGTTGCCGAACTTATTTACTACACTGAGCCACCTGCAACTTGACTGAACTGTTGCGTTTAACAGTGTCATCACTACACGAATCATATTCAGACCATTTTCCTGGGGGTTTTTTTTTTTTTGTTTGTTTGTTTTTTTTTTCGTTTTTTTTTTTCCCCGCTAGGATAAGCCATCAATTTTGTTGTTTTTTGGTTTTTTTTCCAACATATCAGTCTTGCATTGGAATCGCTTAAAATTACCTTTATCTTGTGTGCAGTAACACGTTTATGTCTGGCATTCGTGAGACAGAGAAAAGAGTTCTAGAAATTCTACTGTCTCTCCGCATCTTTGCCCACTCTAAAGGTACCACAGGCAAAATCCTTCACTAACTACAACACGACCCGAGAGGCAGCTATTGGCGGAGTTGTCCACGTTCAGCGAATTTATTAGACAAAACTGTTTGCAAAATCCCAGAAAAGGATTAATAAAACATACAAGATTCTAGCAGAAGTATGGAATCAAGTTTGTAAAAACTGAGGAAATCCGCTGCTGCCGAGCGGACTGAAGTCTGTCTTCTACAGTCTTCACAAAATGTTAAGGACCAGTCAACATAATGGGTGACATTTTCAATAAATCAGAAAAAAAATAAACGAATAAGATTTTTCCCGTAATATTCGGTAGCAAGGTTAAGGGGTAATTAGTGAACATGGCGACCACTGTGTGGATGGCACGTGCGCGTCACACAGCATGCTTGGCGCGATTGAAAATCTGCAACTTCGGCAAAACTAGACCGAGTTTCAGTGTTCAGTGAGCGATACCTGGGGCTTTCTGCACGGCAAAAATGAGATGCAGGTCAAAGAATGCATCCCTGGTTATGAACTGTGCTCATTTGTTTGCCTACATAAGCCGCCGTTTCAGCGATGTTCAGCACTACACCAGCATGCCACCACGACAAAAGTTGAATGATATTTGCAAGTGGTCCTTAACTTTTTGTGAAGGCTGTAATAGCGACGCTGGCGCAATGAGCCGGACACACCTTAGACAAGGGGAGGAAGCGACCAGCGTGAGGAATTAAGTCATGTTATGCAATAGCGTGGCGTTGGCGCTGGCCGTCTACGGAGAGGAAAGTCATGCCAGCCATAAATAGCCTTGCGCTTGTGAACGGCGCGCAACTTGTTTTGTGGTGCTTCTTGTCAGCGAGGCGCCGTACGATTTGACAAAATGTCCCATCAGTGACACACACCCCGTTTGTTCATATTCAGACTTTTTTTCCCCTGCTTTCATCTAGGCTAGGATAAGCGTTCTATGTTTCTCTGTAAACAAAAGCATCAGTCTCGCTTTCATGCTTGAAATTACAGGTATGTTGTGAGCAATACAGCGTGTAATTATCTAGTGCTTAATGCCAGTAACGCGTTATGTACGTGGACAAAATGTCACGTGACCTGGACCGGGAGCTGAAATCTGCGGGGACCACGCATAAATGTCAATAAAATGTGCTAAATAATCACCATGAAAAATTGGTGCTTTTGTCCTATGTGTAACGATTTTTCCCTGAGGAACGGTACTACCACGTCTATCGATGGCCAAAGCGATAGTGTCAGCACAGTACATTTTCAGCCTGTTTCGAGGTTATTGCCTACATGAGCTGTCTCCCTTGCCGTAACGAGCACGCATTTTGCGTGACAAAGCACAAAGCTGCCACGAAAAATGCATGCATGCCGCGGGTCTGTGTATGCACAGGGGGTTAGCCGCGAATTAGTCTGTGTTGCTTGCGCGGCGTTAAGCGTTAAATAACTAACTTACTATGCACGGGGGCCACCTCATGCAGGCAATAATCTCGAAACAGGCTGGAAATGTACTGTGTCGGTGAATGCGACAGTTTTCACCGCTTCTGTGCACACTGTGAAATAACACGGGGACCTCAAAGTTGTTTGCAGCTGTCCAATTTCCTTGTCACCGAGTTTGGTTTTTTTTCCCCTTCTTCGGTATCACTCGGTCTCGGTTAGCCCGACTTGGGTGTCGTCGGAGGGGCCTAGAGTTATCGACGGACCCGGAACAGGGTTGCGCTAAATATTTTTCCCCCTTTTTAAAGTTGCGTGCAGAGTTTTAAAAAAAAAGGGAAATCGGGTTTTTTTGTTTGTTGGCTTTGTGAATAAATTTCATGCAGGGTAATAGTAAAATTACGGAAAAATGAGCCTGGCTTGTGGACTATTTGTATTCGTGCGCGGTTGGCAAAAGGACCAGCAGACGACAGAGGAATGAGGGGGGTATGTAGTCACTGCCAAAATTGCCAAAATAAAAAAAAAAGGAATATTGGAATTTGTTGAAATTTACTCTACGTACACCTGAGTCTTTGGCTGCCGAATTTTAGTGATTTTTTTTTTTTTTTTTTGGGGGGGGGGGGAATTTTAAAAGCATTTCTATGGTGTCATATGCAACGTTATATTTTTAACAATGTACAGAATTGTCTTGAAATTTGCATCTGTGTTCTGTAGCCTGATAAGAGTCGAGAACTAAGTGGCAATCGGCTTCTTCTTCCATGGTGGCCTTGTTATCATCCCCTTCTCCCTCTTCCCCCCCTCCACCTTTCTCCACCTCCTCCCTCCCCACACCCCTACCCCCCTCCCCGGCCCGCCCCCACCCCCGGCCCGCCCCCGGCCCTCTCCGGGTCAGGTAAGGAGGATGACTGTCCCCTTATCTCTTAACTCTTCCCTGCCTGCAAAGTTGTGGTCAGTTTCGTGTCTACCGCACACCGGTGACGCGGCTATGCCGCGAATCCGACCGGCTGTCGGCCGCAGTGACTGTTTTAGGCCGGAAAAGCGCGAGACGCATGCGGTGACGTACAAGAATGCTGCCAGGAAGGCTAAAAACTGAAATGAATTTGATCATATTGTCATATGCAAATATCAGTAAGACTTTCATCTTCCCACCCAAAGTGATTTTGCATCGAAAATGTTATTCATGTAAGGACACGAGTCATATTTGTTCGACTGCAATGAGACTCGAGAGCTATTTTGCAGTTTAACACGAAGCTGACAAAAAATACCACGTTAATTCCAGCAGTTTCAAAACAGACACGTATCCGTGATATCTTTGTGACTTGCATCCCAAATTTCGTGACGTAGAATGCTTTAGTGTTTTCGCAATTTAAAAAAATATCAGAGCAGTGCGAAATCCTCGGCTAAGAACCGGCCAACCGTCTGGTTTGATGCTGGCTATGAACCAGCTGCCTCCTTGGATATGAACCGGCCAATACTCCACATTTCTGGCTGAAGAAAACTTGCGAACAACGAGGGTGTCTGCGGTATTTTTAACAGTTACACGTTTGCATACTGACACGGTGATAACAGGAAATACCAACGCAGCATTTAGTTAGACAATTTCAAGGTCATTCCGCACTATCTGAGCTATACATCACTAGCGCCAGTGAATAGACCTGGAAGTCTTAATCTATGATCCCATGTAGTTAGGTGACTGTTTCTCATGTGAATGCCAGGGAAACTGTGGAAAACATGTACTCATATAATTATTAGGTTTGGATTTGGTTTGTTTATGGAAAGAAGACATCGACTTTACCCAGCAACCCCATCCAGAGATTTTTTTTTATTAATGGAAAGGAATAATAAAAGTATTATAACCAACAAACCATCCAAAAGTGAGAGGAGGAACACTTACAGTGGTGCGATGAATTTTATTTTTTTTTTTATTTCGTGTGAAGATGGAGATGAGAATGAAACTGAGTATGAAAGATGATTTGGAGTTATGGCTTCAAATGTATGATTTGTGGTGTGTATCAGTGCGCGTGTGTGTTGGTTAGTGTTTATCAGTGTGAGTGTGTGCTGGTTTGTTAGGTGTCTGTAGAAGTGGTGTGCGTGGGCATCTGTGTGGGTGTGTGGCTGGGTTTGGAAGTAACGTTTTTTCTGCAGTGTGGTGAAGGTAAGAGTGGTCTGTGTGTTCTGTTTGGTGTGGCGTATGTGGATGTTGTGTATGGGTGTCGTGGTTTTAGTGCAGTGAATTTGGGGTGTGATGAGGATGATGTGGGTGCAGATGTGGATGTGGATGTGAATGGTGTGTGCGTATATGTAGATGAGGGTGGTTTAGATGCGGATGTGGAAGATGTTGATGTACGTGTAGGTTTGCTTGATGAGGGTGCTTCAGGTAGGGGTCCAGATGAGGGTGGTTCAGGTGTGTGTGTGGATGAGGGTGGTGGTTTGGTTGAGAGTGGGGCAGATGTGGATGAGTGTGAGGGTAGTGTAAGTGTGGACGGGGGTGGTGCAGATGTAGATGTGGTTTGTGTGTGCACAGGTTTAGGTGTGGATGCAGGTGTATGTGTAGGTGTGGGCATGCGTAAGCGTGGTGGTAGAGGTGTGTTATTAGTGCATGCGTCAAGTATTGTCATATGTTGTGTCTGTTCCTGTACGTGTGATCATGTGTTTCAATCTGTCAATTATGTTCATTATGTTGTCTGTAAGCAGTGTTGTTGTGTTCAGTATGGAGTAGCCTTGATTGTGTGGTATGATTGAAGGTCCATTATGCGGTGAATGAGTGCACTTTTGATTCTAAGGTTGATGTCTGTAAGTAAGTTTTGCATAAAGAAGTGTGTTGCGCCTGGTAGTGTGAGATGTGGTGCATAATTATGTGAGTGTCGCTGGAAGTAAGTTGTTGGTGGTGGTGTTGTGTGAGTGGATGTCAGTGATGAGCTGGTTTAGTTTAGTGTGCAATGTAGAAGTGTTGCAGTGCTGTGTCAGTGTCTCTTGTGTATGTGTCCTGGGTTTGTCGAATTCTCTGTTAATGATTTCCAATTCCTCTGAAGTGTTTGTGTATTGTGTCGTGGTTTGTGTTGCGTGTTCTGTGTTTGTATCTGTGGTGTGTGTCATGGTGTGTGTTATGGTGTTTGTTGAGTGTTCTGTGTTTGTGTCTGTAGTGTGAGCTGTGGTGTGTGTTGCGGTGTAAGCTGGGGTGTGTTCCGGTGTTGTGTAGGTTGAAATATTTTCAGGTGATGATGATGAGAAGAGTGAAGATGGATAATTGATATTGATAGATGAGGATGATGTCTGTGGTGTGGTCATTTCTGTGGAAAGAAAATAAGTAGTTCGGTAAATATGGTTGTGTCTTTGTTTCTTTTATCTTAATTGTGAAGCGAGGAGATATGGTTGTGGAAAAAAGGAGGAAGGGGGGGGGGGGGGTTGAAATTGGAAGGGTAGGGAAATATTTGTTTTAAAAATAACACTGGTGGGTTATTATCCACTATGTTCCCTGACAGTTTCATCTGAAATGGGACACCTAAAACCCCCTAAATCATAATATTCGCATTGGAGAAAAGAAAGGAGAAGCTGGTCGGTTCTTAGCCACGCACAAACCAAATAGAGGCTGGTTCTTAGCCGGGGCGAGTGCCGGTTCATAACCACAAAATGTTCACTACCAATTTTCTTTCTCGAACTGCGCTCGATGTAAGCCACAAATGGCAATAATTTTCTAGGTATGGCTGCAAGACATATTATAAAACTAGGACGTTTTCATAAACTTGACTTTCCTTTCTGTAATTTTATATTATCGCGAATGAAAGTGATTTTCTACAGAAAACGAGACTAAATTGTTTCCAACGTGAGTGTACGCGCAAGTAGCACCACAAAAACCACTTACGAGTTGAACAGAGACCTTCTGCGACAAGACAGGCCAACCTCAGGTCGAGACAAGCTTTCACGTGTACAGCGCAGATGATTTTCTGAGAGAAGTCGCGTGCGGCCAAGCAACGCCAGCGCTCAACGCCGCAAGCCGGTTAGAATTGGGATAGCCGCGTCACCGGTGTGTACCGTCAATCACCTCCCTGACCTTCGTCTGCCCTGGGGGTTGCTAGCGACATTCGATACCACCGGCACGGCTCAAATTTCATGGCCGCTACTGGTGTAATTATTCAAGGTGGGTGAACGGCCTCGGTTTTGGTGATACAGTACACAGTGGCGATAAAACACACTAGCATGCTTTTTTAGGCTCGTGTCTGAAAAAGTGTAAGTCTGTGAGGGCATATTCTAGGCATCTGCTACACGCTGAGTGCTTGGCGAACCTAGACATTTAGCAGATAAAACTCGAAAAGTGGCGTTAAGAGGGCAGTCACGCTCCTCTGCAGACTGTCGCCTTCTTCGTTTCCCCAATACGAAAACCAGGATGGGTGGGTGTTTGGGCTTCTCCACCACATACGGGTGATATCAAAGACGGGGCAACGATGAAAAAGCCAGCACAAATATTTGGCCCCAGCCGGGATACGAACTCACGACCCGAGCATTAAAAGTCCAACGCTCTACCATTCGGCCACTCCAGCTCCCCCTATGAAAACCAAAACATTCTTCCCTATAAAAACATAAAACATTCGGACAGCATTCTTTTGCCTATCAGGGACCTGTCCAGTGGAATGCGCTACCATACCACCTCAGACACTGTCAGTCCATTCGCAGCTTTAAAAGCTTACCTGTTCAGACTGTGCTTTGAGTAGATGGTGACGGTACAGTGCATGCTCATTTGTGCTCTTGTGTGGTTGTCTGTGTGTGTTATGTTCAGTGTTGTAAATGCCGTGGGTCTGAACGTTTGTTGTAAATTTTCCAATGTCACGATATATGTGTCCCTTTCATGTGTACATTTCAAGTCGTGTTTATTTATCATGGTTTATTTTTTATTTTTTTCTGTAACGCGCCTAGAGCCGTAAGGAATAGGCGCTATATAAACACCCATTTTTTTTTTTTTTTTTTTTACACCCATTATTATTATCATTATTATCTGACGAAATCGGCGAGAATTTAGTGTGCAAATTTTAGTGTGCTTACAACCCCCCCCCCCCCGGCATTTTGTCCGCGAGCGACACCGGCGGTGAGTGAATTTCAAACTGTCGGCTAGCGATCGAGTTGCGTGACTGAAAGCGAATTCACGACTGTGGCAGCGACTTGGTTTAAACTGATTTATTTTGTTGCACTGGTGAAAGTACAGGAAAACAGTTTGAGCATAAACAAGGCGTGCTTATGACATGCTCAATAAAAATTCAATGAAAGCAACCTTTGCAACGGCGGTTCGCGAATTATGTGTGTGAGAGAGCGAGAGAGAGCGAGAGAGAGAGCGAGAAAGAGAGAGGGAGGAAGGCCTCAGTTTGTCAGTGAGCATTTTCATATCAACGGCGGTCATCTGCTACAGTTGATGATAGTATGAGGATGATGGCAGCGACTTCCTAGCAAAACACGATAGTAGTACTTTTGAGGAGAAGGATTCTCCGGTTGCAATGTCACTGTGTCCACAGTACCGCAGGTGGCCCCTTTTGCAGCCTGCACCAGTTTTCAGTTTCCAAGGTTTGAAGTGACAGGGTGGGTGGGTGGGTGGGTGGGTGTTTGGGGATTTAGCGTCCTTTTCCACCACATACGGGTGATATCAAAGACGGGGTAACGACGGAAAAGCCAGCACAACTATTTGGCCCCAGCCGGGATCGAACTCACGACCCGAGCATTAGAAGTCCAACGCTCCACCATTCGGCCACCCCGGCTCCCCATTGAAGTGTCAGAAAATGGGACAATTTGCCCCTCCAATTCCCCCCCCTCCCTATCCCCCCTCCCTACCCCCCCCCCCCCCCCCCCCCTGCTTGTCAAAGAGGACTCGTGAAAAGTTGTGTCTGTCCTTTATTTCACGACAGTCACGACAGACAACCAAAAACGTATTTGGTAGAAACTGAGTTAATGGAGCAACTTTCGTGTGCTTGTCAAAGAGGAAAACTTGTGTCTGTCCTTTATTTCACGACAGTCGTGTTCGTCTCGGCTGAAGTGAGATTTTCAGTGAAAGTCGGAATGAGCTGGAAAAAAAGTTTAGTATCGAAATTAGCCTAAATTATACCTCCGGCAAGCCTCAAGCGACAATGACGTCAAAGGTAATCACGCTTAATAACTGACATGTACTCAAACTCTCACGAGAAAGCAAAGGGAAAAAATTAAAATAAAAAAAAAAACACCACACACACACACACACACACACACACACACACACAGAGAGAGAGAGAGAGAGAGAGAGAGGAGAGAGAGAAGAGAAATAACAACAACAACGTAAAAACCTACTAAAACAAACAAACAAAAAAAACCCACAAAAAACAGTGACATTAGCGAATGCCGCCAAAGTATTATGTTAGCTTTGTAAAATTCTTTCAAAAGGACTCGTAAGGTTTACGAAAGAAAAACAAAAAACAAAAAAAACAGCAGTTTGGCTTGTTTCACTTACCCCGAGGAGAAAAGCGACAACTGAGACCTCGGATTGCCATGCATGATTTTAGGTCACCAGGCCAGGATCAACTTATTTTCTCTTCGATAGTTACAGGAAAGCGGCTCCATCCATAACACAGTTATCGCTACCGTTACTGGTGACTGCATTACCAAACGCACTAGAACACTCACTCTTTGGGCTTCAGTCACGCGGACCCGCCGCCAGATGTTGCTGATGCTAATGCTGCTGATGCTGAGGTGAAGGATTTTCATCCTCCGTAACAAAGCTTGTGCGCGCATCAGCCTCGCTTACTTAGCATGTAGACGACTTCATCCTATCGATCGTGATCAGCAGCGACAATAACCCTCTCCACCCAGTGTCTAATTTGCGCGTCCGTAGAGCAGCCTATGGTCAGCCTCCATAACGCTGACTCCGTTGCCATGGCAACCGTTGAGACCGCGTGGAGACAAGCCGCAGCAGGTAGGGAGACGCGACAGAAATACAGAGACACCTGTATGTAGCAAACCGTTCTCTACAATTCTTGGCTGTGTTGGTTGAGGTTGGGCGAGAGTAGGTTTTTTTGTAGAGTTCTTCATATGAGGTGCCCCCGAATACGGAAAATACGCCTCACAAGACAAAGAGTTGTGGCAGCAAAAAAAGAAAGAAGAAGAACACACACACACACACCACACACACACACACACACACACACACACACACACACACACACACTTTCTCTCAATTATTCATTAATAGTAGTTTTACTGGCAAAACATTGCTTGGGATAATGCACAAAAGAAATTTCTTGTAATTAGATGATTTGGGGGGGGGGGGGGTAGGAGGTTAAATCTGATATTGTGACACCAAGACACATTGCAGCATCACAGAGTCAAGTTTGATATAATCACCATACCCCACGTACGGTATAGGAGACAAAGAGGTGCTGACAAATATGATGCGTTTGATTTAGGAAAAGAGAACAGGGCATTGTCTGCTTCTGTTCATGACATGGTTTGAGCGCTCTGAGCCAGCGTCTGCTGGGATACTGCGCTATATAAAAGCAATTTATTAATTTATTATGATGACTTTCCCCACTGGTGGAACACTAGGCTTAGGCAAATCAACACTGTCAAGCAATATCCGGCTGTATTTTGTTTTTGTTTGTTTTATACAGACAAGACACGTCTACAAAGGGCGGCCGAGGCGGTCGGTGGTCTAGTGGTTAAGAGACTTGTCACCAATGCGAGAGTTAAGGGGTTCCTTCTCGTATCTGGCACCGTTCATTCGGGCCGATCGTCGGGGGTTCTCTCCGGGTACTCCGGCTTCCTCCCCCTCTGCTTTGGAAATGTTCAGCCCACCAAATTTGAAAAATAAATGCAATTCTAAAATCCGAAATTTCAATAGCTGAGCTGACCCTTCGCACCGCGTGATTGTAATGTGTTTATGTCCGGTGTGTGAAAGAATGCGTGTGATTCACATGAGCGTGCGTGTTGGGTTCAGTTCGCGGCGCTTTGGGCCGATTCATGAAATTGGGTAAAGCGCCTATACAATACTTATTATTATTATTATTAAAAACAGGACAGGGGAAGAGTGGACAAAGTTGTAAAGAACGCTGAGTCAGAGGTGGCAAAACCCCAGGAGAGACGAAGAGATTTATTTCAAGAGACTTGAGGGAAAAAAAAAAAAAAAAAAACGTATCCACTATGTCCCTTGTCAGACACCCGCTGTGCAACCTCATCGAGGGCCAGAGAAGTACATTCAGTGGAAGATTAATTGCTCCTGCAAGCCGAACTGAGAGGCATACGAGATCTTTCTTACCTGAAGCTGTTAAAGCGTGTAATGACATGAACAGAACTTAGCTTTGATCAGATATAGTAGGTCTTAGTCCGCTACCTGTCGCGGGGAGCCGGGGTGGCCGAATGGTAGAACGTTGGACTTCCAGAGAGTTGGACTTCCTTACTGAGTGGTGGCGCTGCGCTCATGGCGACACGTCTGCCCCCCGCATCTTAATTTTATTATGTGATAGTGTGTTTTATTCTTGATTTTAAGTAATTTTACTGGTCAAGACTGTCTGTTTTACTTATTTTTGTAGTCTCTTTTATCAAAATGTTTATCAGTTGTGTGTCTTATTAGTATGCGGGCCAGAACTGCAATTTCCCAAATCTGGGATCAATAAAGTATTCTGTATTCTGTATTCCAGTGCTCGGGTCGAGAGTTCGAATCCCGGCTGGGGCCAAATAATATTATTTGTGCTGGCTTTTTCATCGTTGCCCCGTCTTTGATATCACCCGTATGTGGTGGAAAAAGGACGTTAAACTCCAAACACCCACGCACGGCCGAGTGAAATGACCACTGCTATAGCATCATGCTCAGGGTCATGTGACATGTTCTCCGTGTATTTTCACAGTTTTAGTTTTATATTATGTCGGAAATTATGAGGTATGATGATTGGTGCATTGGAATGTATTTCACTAGGCGATATGTGGCGTGGAGGTATGCAAGTGTAGCGTGTATGACTATGGTTGAGTGTGTGTGCGGCATGTGATGCGTGGAGGAGCAGATGAGTGTGTAAAGCATGGTTGATTTTTATATGGAGATTTTGTTCCTCTGATGGACTGAAGGAGTATTGTGTTTTTTGAATTATAGTTCTGTTCTTAATTATGAAATTCAGTTCTCAAGAAATATTGTTCTTGATCATTTACAGTATTACTGCCATGAGTGTATGTGATGGGTGTATGAGTGAAGAGTGCGTATGGGTGCATGGTTGATGTTTTTACAAGGAGATTCTGTTCTTATGTCAAGAGCTGTACACCATAAATTTCCCTGAGGAATTAATAAAGTTATTCTTATTCTTAAACACAGTCACACATGGTCTTATTTACATTGTGAAATATAAGACACTTTCTTTGTGACTGAAATCACCGCTTGTCAATGCATTATAGCCCGTGTGGTCACTGAGTGGGCGCGGAGGCCGGAGGGTACCCTCACGTAAGGGGCTGTAACTGTTGGTGCAACCCCACCGATTTTTGGAACAATGATCTGATCTGTTCAGCACACCCCAAGGTTCACTTCTAAACTGGTCTTATAGAGTCGCTGGGGAAGTACGCGGTAACCGACCTCTCCTTGAGAACTATTTACATCGATTTGTCCATAGGCTTCGAGTAGTCAGCAGATCAATTTTTACAAACCTCCGTCTGAGCAGAGAACGGGGAACTGGGCTTACTATTGTCACAAACACGGCCGATCGTGGATAAAACGCAGTAAAAGATCAACAATTTCACGTCAAGCGACTGGCAAAGCTCCTTCGTCCCCATTCCCGTACGAAGTCGAACCGCGTCATGTCGTGACATAAATCCTTTTGCCAGAACACACGGCTGGAACATTGCTAGGGACAGTGTAAATATGCACTTTTTAGGTGCATCGTTAATTAACGTGTGTAATGTTGAACCACGCGTGGGGAATCACGGATTTTTAAACTGTGACCTGTAATAATGGTAGAGTGGTATAAAGAACATGTATAGCATGTTTGGTATTGCAGTCGCCAACGGTTTTCAGCAGTAACATTTGATAGAGCCACATTCTTATAATAATAATAATAATAATAATAATAATAATAATAATAATATTATTATTAATTCATGAAATTATAAAATATGGGTTGTTAAGGAGCGCCCTCCCTCTCGCAGGAGTGTAGGGCGGTTTACAATCAACGCACACTCACCCAGAAACACACGCAACATGCCTCCACTCACACACATTATTTTAACTGCAAACTCATGATATGCAGCACCATAAAAGGCCTCCCATGCCCAGGGCTTCCACACACACACACACACACACACACACCACACACACACACACACACACACCCACACACACCACACACACACACACCACACACACAGAGCAAGACGATGATGTGGCAAACAGCTATTGGTTAATAATAATAATATAATAATGGGTATTATATAGGCGCTTTACCCAGTTTCATGAATCGGCTCAAAGCGCCGCGAACTGAACCCAACGCGCACGCTCACGTGAATCACACGCATTCTCTCACACACTGGACATAAACATATTACAATCACGTGCTGCGAAGGGTCAGCTCAGCTATTTAAATTTCGGAATTTAGAATTGCATTTATTTTTCCAAATTTGGTGGGCTGAACATTTCCAAAGCAGAGGGGGGAGGAAGCCGGAGTACCCGGAGAGAAGCCCCGACGATCGGCCCGAATGAAAGGTGCCACACACCAGAAGGAAACATTCTTTGCCTCGAGTGGGACTCGAACCCCTGAACTCTCGAATTGGTGACACGTCTCTTAACCACTAGACCACGGACTGCCCCGAGACCACCGACCGCTGAGGGCAGTGAAGAGGTGGGTTTTCAGATTTTTCTTGGGGGATGATTTTGTGTCTGCATATCTGATTGATGCTGGGAGATCATCCCAACAAGTCGGACCCTGGTATGAAAAACTTACGCTTGACGACAGGTCATTGAGCGAACCAGAAATACCACTGCATGGTTGACAACTACGTGTATCCCTACAGGATATTTACCTTAGGAACGACCAATACTCCGATCTCCGGTGAAAAGAAGCAAGTCTATAGCCATAGAAGAAGCACTTTCAGCGTGTTTGTGCATTGGGTGGAGGCAGAGGGTGGAAGCCGGTGTACCAGGCCAGAATCTACCTCGTCCAGAATCTACCCCGCAGGAACTGGCCTAGGCCCAAATCTACCCGGGTAGAAACTGGACTAAGCCAGAAGCTACACCGGGTTGAAACTGGCCTGGGTCAGTTCCTACGCCCCCCCCCCCCCCCCCCGGCCCAGAATCTACCCCCTCCTGTTCTAGGCCAGTTTCTTTCCCCCTGGCCCCGAATAAAATAACATCAGATTGACTATGCGTTTCTTTTTTTTAACAGTATATATATATATGTCTTTGATTACACTTTGAAATAATAGTATTGTCTCTAAAAATGGTTCATGTAAGTTTTGTTCATGCTAGTACAAGAGCATAGAAATGAATATTTACTTTGTCAAAATTATGCACAACTTCTCGTACTTCTGGTCGTCCATGTGATTCAGAATAACAAACTACTTGAAACCTTTCCCAATCTATACCCCAGGGTTTGTGCGTGCGCTCAGTACAACCAGTTCGACTCAGTAGTAGTCACTGTAGCAACTGGTGTAGTGAAATTGTGAATTTACCTCAGTACAACGAATTCGAATTTAGCTCAGACCAGGGTGTGTGTGGGGGGTGGGGGGTGGGTGGGGGGGGGGGGTAGATTAGGGGCCAGGGGGGTAGAAACTGGCCTAGCCCAGAAACTACCCGGGTTTAAACTGGCCTAGTCCAGTTTCTACCCGGGTAGATTCGGGGCCAGGGGTAGATTCCGGCCTGTTACACCGGCGGGTGGAGGGGTTGTGCGTGCCAGTGTTTGTATGGAACCGTCACCAGGTAACCGCACAACGTGGACTTGATCTGTGCATAATAATGAGACTGGGTCGCGTCAGACATTTTCCCCTCCCCTGTCCCAGCCCCCACCCCCTCCCCTTCCCTCCCCCTAGCTCCAGTCCCCTCCCCCTTTCTTTATTTTTCTCCTGCGCATGCAACGGTCGCCTCTGATTCTATGGAACACCCTTCCAACCAGACTTGCAGCAATGCTGCAGGTGATGACTTTCAACACTCGGTTACAAGAGGGTCTGCGTGTACAAAATGTGTAAATAGCCAAATCTCGGTGCGTGCGTGCGTGTTTACATGCTCATAGGTCAACAATAGAAGACAAATGTAATTATCAAATTTCGTAAATATGTCTCTGGCATTTCTAATTTCGATCAGTTTATGGGGGACAGAAGCTTTGTTGTGTTGCGTTGTGTTGTGTTGTGTTGTGTTGTGTTGTGTGTTCATGGGGACAGAGGCTGTGTTGTGTCGTGTCGTGTCGTGTCGTGTCGTGTCGTGTCGTGTCGCGTCGCGTTGCGTTGCGTTGAGC
>JACVVK020000119.1:1407500-1417500 GCA_018292915.2 Batillaria attramentaria | reverse complement strand
CTCTCTTAGCAAGCGTCTCCAGCAGGAACTGCGAGATGTCTGACTGGTGCGACTTAAATGCTATGGTGCTTAATCCAACCAAAACTGAATGCATGGTGACAGCTACACGCCAAAAGCATCGACTTGCACCTTTGACTCTCCATTTGTCCCTCAATGACAGCACTATAAAACAGGCCACACAGCACCGACTGCTTGGTCTTACTATTGACTGCCACCTTCAGTGGCAACCCCACATCAGTAATGTTTGTAAAAGTGTCTTTCGAAATTTGTACATGCTGTCAAAATTGCGATTCATAACAGATGCTGACACGCGTAAGTTATTCTACAATGCCCATATCACGTCTCACGTAGAGTATGTGTCAACAGTGTGTGATGGTTCGAGTGAAGTTCATTTGAAGAGGCTGAATTCTTTACACATGAGAGCTGCAAAATTGTTATAACCTGTACCAACACTTAATATGTTAGAAATTCTCCCCCCTGCAATGCCACTTTTAATTTAACAAAGGAATGTTTATGTACAAACTCCGCATAAAGTTATTTCCGGAATATCTTGTATGTACACTCTAAGAATACACATCCAAAGACGCAAGGTTAGGACTAACTTTTAAAATTTCCTGTTACCGCATTGACATGTATAAAAGTAGTTTCTCATTTTCCGGAACTTCATTGTGGAATTCCCTTCCTCTCCATGTTAGGCACAGTCGGTCAGCCTCCTCGTTCAAGAACAGCCTCTTTGAATATCTATTAGCCAACAAATAACAAATAATGATAAAAAGCAGGTACCATACGTGGTACATGCATTGAAGACATACTAGTTCATGCATGCGGTAATTGTGTGTGTGTGTGTGTGTGTGTGTGTGTGTGTGTGTGTGTGTGTGTGTGCGTGTGTGTGTGTGTGTGTGTGTGTGTGTGTGTGTAGTTTCATGTTCCAGTTTTAAGTAAGCTTTTTTTGTTGTTTATTTGTTTGTTTGTTTGTTTGTTTGTTTGTTTGTTTTGTTCTTTCAAAACGGCAAGTTTGAAAATTGGTCGCAAGACCAAAACTTCCACCGTTTTCAAATAAAGTTATTTCAATTTCATTTTCCATGCAAACAGCTCTAGATTTGATGAAACAATACTGTGATATGAACGGGTTAGTTCCGGAATGTGTTGCATGTACACTCTCAGAATCCACGTCCATAGACTCTAGTTTAGGACCACACTGTTGACTACACACAAATTACTATGTGGGTCCTCAAGGACACATACTTTTCAAAGAGCGAGTTCCTCCTTGTTATTACATTTAGGGGATTTGGTCTAGTGGTTAAGGCATCCGACTTCGGATCCTGAGCTGCCTGGTTCGAGTCCCCGGTGGGCAGGAATATGGTTGGATTTTTTTCATACCATATCGAGTCAAATCCATGTGCAGACTCGTTTGCGGTGCCTGTCTCGCCTTCGTGTACACACGCACGCACAAATATCAAGTGTGCACGCTAAAAATCCCACGTTCATCTTTCGAAGAAGAGTAGGCTGTGGCCGGTGGCGTGGTAAAACAGAAATACTGTCGCACGCACCAGAGTGAATAGCAGGGTGGAGGTTTGCACACAAAGTAGCGCCTAGCGGCAGCAGGCTTTCCCTGCTTCGTCCTCCAGCCTTGCGGCGCCTAGGGCATCTCATTAGAGATGGATACGTGCGCCGAGGAGAAGTCTACCATACCATACCATACCATACCATTACATTTATCTGGCTGGCCCAGACTGTCACCAAAGATGTTGGAAACATCTGATTCCAAGGTCTTTGCTGTCACTGCCACTATAGTAGTTTCCTTTGGATTGAACTGAACAGATTGATTGAATCTTTTCCCACATAAAACATTTCTTTTTCTCGATGGCGTTGAAACGATTGTTGACTTTCTACAAGGCTTGCGTCGTTACGCATTCAGTGATACTGTGATTCATCTGCGTCAGTTACCGACTTTTTCAGTACATGTATTTATGAAAAGAAACGGTGTGTCTTTCTGCGCGTTAACGACTTCTGTCGACAAAGACGGTACACGTCCAATGACAGAAAACCCAACTCAAGTTCCAGCTTGCCTAACATTACGCATAAATACATGACTGTAGTATGGTTGTGACGTCATCAACTCGGCTTGTCCGAAAACATGAAAGATGAGAGAGTGTTTCTGGGTGTGCTGAAGGTTGGAAAGTGCACGTGATAAACAGACATATTCTTATTTACTTTTTAATTTCTTATTAGTGTCAGAAAAACATTTCTAGATCAGCATCTGTGTGTGTGTGTGTGTGTGTGTGTGTGTGTGTGTGTGTGTGTGTGTGTGTGTGTGTGTGTGTGCGTGTGTGTGTGTTTGTGTGTGTGTGTGTGTGTGTGTGAGAGAGAGAGAGAGAGAGAGAGAGAGAGAGAGAGAGAGAGAGAGAGAGAGAGAGAGCTTTGATTAGTTCATGCAGACCGAAGGAAAGAAAATGCACCCATCACACACACCAAAGCACTGGGCACATGGCTGAAGTATCAACAACTAGCCAAAAACTGAAGTGTCACTAGATGCCACAGTTAGGGACAATCTTTGTGATTTTAATGCTCACAGATCATTTTGGCCAAGAAAGATTTTACTTCCGGCTTTCGAGCCCGAGGGGCTTTTAAAGCCATGATCCAAAAATATTGTTACATCCCCACGGACGAGGGGAAGATCCCCCCTGGTGTGGGGGAGCCGGGGTGGTCGAATGGTAGAGTGTTGGACTTCTAATGCTCGGGTCGTGAGTTCGATCCCCGCTGGGGCCAAATATTTGTGCTGGCTTTTTCATCGTTGCCCCGTCTTTGATATCACCCTATGTGGTGGAAAAGGACGTTATACCCCCAAAACACCCACACCCACCCCTGGTGTGTCCCGTGTGATGAGCCTTTTACCGTTCAGCACTTCTTGATCTCGTGCGTGGATTTCGCCGAGACTCGTGACAAGTTTTATTCTGTTGACTCATTGAAGGTGTTGTTCAGGGATGTCCCCCCTGACAACATCTTCAGTTTCTTGAAGGATGTCAACCTCTTTTATAAAATATAGTCTTTCAGTATAACATCTGTGATATTGTTCTTAGTCTGGAAGAAGTTAACCTTGTACAGGACCTCGTTTAAGCTACACACATTTTTAATGTATATTTACATCATGTTTTAAGCTGGACATATTTTATATTATAAAGGACCTGGCAGTAAGGGACTCTGTAAAGCCGCGAAATAGTCTTTGTTGCTTGCGCGGCGTTAAGCCCTAAATAACTAACTAACTAACTCCCCACGGACGACTATGTGAATGTGTAAATATGTTATTATCATCATCGCCCTCACTACACACTTCTCACACACACGTCATAAACATCACCCCCATAACAAGGCTCATCCAAACAGCAACAATAAATACAAGGTTCTCGAACTTAAACTCAGAAAAATGTCATCTTTAACATCGTCGAAAAATTTAGGTTTGTTTCTTTGCAAGCAACACGTATGTGGTGGAAAAGGACGTTAAACCCCCAAACACCCACCCACCCTTTGCAAGCAACAGTCAACCTTACGCATATAACATGTAACTCCGACGGACCAAAGACTAGATCCGCTACGACGCCAGGTTTCGCGTCTGCCCTACTCATGGAGAGAAAACTCTGATCACACAGTGCATCCACGTAAACACAGCAAACATTTTTTTTTTTTTTTTTTTTTTAGAAGTAATGGCATCTGTGATTGTGACTCAACATTATCGACATTTCATTGCATGATACCTCACTACTATCTCACTGCCTGACTACAATTCATTTCATTTCTTCTTTCTCTCGCTCTCTCTCTCTCTCTCTCTCTCTCTCTCTCAATTCACAATCCATCCGTCTTGCCCATTCACCAAAGTTCACTTCTTACCAACCAAACCTGTAACGCAATTTACATAAATAATGATACACCTGCGCAAGTCCCATGAGTATGTACATCATAACTGATATCATGATTTTGTGTATAATTATGCTTGCGAGCGCGCGCATAATTATTATGTGTGTGTGTGTGTGTGTGTGTGTGTGTGTGTGTGTGTGTGTGTGTGTGTGTGTGTGTGTGTGTGTGTGTGTGTTTGTGTGCGATTTCTTGTTCTTATGTTGTTTTTTTAATTATTATTATTATCCTTCTCTTCATATTCTTCTTTTGGATTTTCTTTCTTACGGTAGTGTAGCAACGGCAAGTTTGAAAATGGTCTTTGTATGCCTATAACTTCTTCCGTTGTAAAATAAAGGATCTCTCTCTCTCTCTCTCTCTCTCTCTCTCTCTCTCTCTCTCTCTCTCTCCCTCTCTTGTTTTCGAATTCAAAATTCCGTGCAGCGGAATAACGATCGAATACAGCTCGCTTTTACTTCTCTTGCTGACTCCTCACAGAGAGGGAGGGGGAGGGGGAGGGGGGGGGGCGGTCGCTAACATCGACATACTGGCAAAGCAGCAGTGTCGCATAGCAACGACGACGCTCTGATTGTGCAATATCATTTTACTGCTCCGTGTTTACGACAAGCCAAAAGAAAAGAATCGTTATGATTATCGGGCAGTGCAATGATATTAAATTCTACAAAATCCAGCAGTGGGAACTTTAACGCCGTAAACCACAGGGATTTCGTGAGTACATGAACACATTGCGTATCTCGAACGGGTATCCCAGGTTTTTGACTTTTTTTTCGGTTTTAGCCCTGCAGGCCAAGATCAGGCAAGGGTGGATGGGTGTTTGGGGGTTTAACGTCCTTTTCCACTACATACGGGTGATATAAAAGCTTGGGCAACGATGAAAAGGCCAGCACAAATTTATGGACCTAGCCAGGCCAAAATCAGGCAAGATTAACGGTTCCTTAACGGCGCTTATTCAAGCAAACGTGAGTATAATCAAATTGCAACACTCCCACTAGTTAGTTAGTTAGTTAGTTAGTTAGCTAGTTAGTTAGTTAGTTAGTTAGGGCTTTATCCCCCCTCCGCCCGCAAGCTACAAAGACTATTTCGCGGCTAACCACTCACACTAAGCCAAATTTAAATCCACTAAGACATGAGGGTGGGTGGGTGTTTGGGGTTTTAACATCCTTTTCTACCACATACGGGTGATATCAAAGACGGGGCAACAATGAAAAAGGCAGCACAAATATTTGGCCCCAGCCGGGATCGAACTCACGACCCGAGCATTAGAAGTCCAACGCTCTATCATTCGGCCATCCCGGCTCCCCCACGAAGACATAAATTAATCGCGATTTTTTTTTAGTGGGTAAAACCCCAAACTTATTTGGTAGGACTGGAGTTGAATGTTTTTTTGTAAGTATCAACCGTCGCGCACCCTGCGTTCCGCTAGCGAAAAACTTCTCAAAATTCCGAAGCGTAACATGAAAACTGCCGGACAGCGCTCTTTCAGCTTCGACTGTCTGGAACTCCTTGCCAATCGAACTCCGCCTTCAGACCTCACTGCCTCTTGTCTAAATCGCACCTGAAGACCTTTCTCTTCCGCCAGGCCTTTTATAGTTGAACCTCTGTTAAGTCTGTCTGTGTGCATCATGAGTTCCTTGCACTGCCCAATTGTGTGTAGGCCGATGGGATGTAAGTTGTGTGTGTGTGTGTGTGTGTGTGTGTGTGTGTGTGTGTGTGTGTGTGTGTGTGTGTGTGTGTGTGTGTGTATGTGTGTGTGTGTGCCTGCCTGCCTTATGCGCAGCGAGTCCTTGGAAGTTGGAGAACAGCGCTCTATAAAAGCTATGTATTATTATTTTCCCAGAGGGAGAGAACGTTTGATGTATCTATCTATCCAGTCTACACATACGCGTATCATTGTATCATCTTGGCGAATACGCACTTCAAAAATGGGCTGCTTTGTAGCAGTGTCGATACGCCTGAATTCTGAATTTTAAATTCGAATTTGATATATCAGAGGCTGTGTTTATTCAGCTGTCAGTATATACGAATATAATGAATGAAAATAACAATATCGTGAATTGCAGCTGTATCGTGTTACAGCAAGCGGTATGCATGTAAGCATGTAAGCAAATAATTATTTTTGTCTGTACGTCTGTACGTACATGTAGGTATGTAAGTATGTATGTCTGTTAAAAAAAAAAAAAGCAGACAGGACGCATTATAAAAAACAACAACAACAGCAACAATATTTGAGTTGAATGGAGGGGAAAATGTCGCTTAGGAAGCTCTATTTCATTTTATCTTATTTTTATTTTTCAAAAAATACTCGCTGTTTTTCCTGTTTGGGGCGCTCGGTGGTCTGGTGGTTAGAACTTCGTCACCAACGCGAGAGGTCAGGTTTGAGTCCCACTCGCGGGAAAAAAATTTTCCTTCTCGTATGTAGCACCGTTCATTCGGGCCGATCGTCGGGGGTTCTCTCCGGCTTCCTCCCCCTCTGCTTTGCAAATGTTTATCCCATGCAACTCTAAATGCCGAAACATGAATTGGTGAGTTTACCCTTCGCACCACGTGACTGTAATATACTCATATCAAGTGTGTGAGAAAATGTGAGTGAAAAATGTCCTTGCCTTCATTCTCAGGGTGGGTTGGTGTTTGGGGGTTTAACGTCCTCAGACATACCCTTCACCCATAATAATAATAATAATGCACGCTCTGGTGAATCACAAGCATTCTCTCACACATTGGACATGAACACATAACAATCACGTGGTGCGAAGGGTAAGCTCAGCTATTTAAGTTTCGGAATTCATACTTGCATTTATCTTTCCAATTTGGTGGGCTGAACATTTCCAGAGCAGACGGGGAGGAAACCGGAGTACCGGAGAGAACCCCCGACGATCGGCCCGAATGAACAGTGCCATGTACGAGAAAGAAACATTCTTCGCACCGAGTGGGACTCGAAACCTGACCTCTCGCATTGGTGGCAAAGTGTCAAAGTCTATTGACCACTAGACCACCGACCGCCCCAAAACAAGTAATGTGTGGCAAAACGGAAAGAAAAAAAAATGTGCAAGAACTGAATCCTTCCTTTGACACTTAGCAACATGACAGCGTGTTACAATCGCAGTTCCTACGAAAGCAAATACGTCCTTCCTATACGGTGTGCTACAATCGTACTTCTGATGAAAACAACAAGTACGTCCTTCCTATACGGTGTGCTACAATCGTACTTCTGATGAAAACAACAAGTACGTCCTTCCTATACGGTGTGCTACAATCGTACTTCTGATGAAAACAACAAGTACGTCCTTCCTATACGGTGTGCTACAATCGTACTTCTGATGAAAACAACAAGTACGTCCTTCCTACAGTGTGAAACAATAGCAGTTGCTACGGACACAACATGGCACACATTCACAAACCGTTTCCAGGTTCCTGTCGTGTGTGTGTGTGTGTGTGTGTGTGTGTGTGTGTGTGTGTGTGTGTGTGTGTGTGTGTGTGTGTGTGTGTGTGCAAAGGCGCGTGACGTTATTGATCTGCCGGTATGGTTTTTCATCTGTTCATGCATTAGTGACACTGGAAAACGCCCCAAACCACATTAGGTTAAGCGGCTACATGTTTGTTAATAGTCTATTATTATTTTTATAATTATTTGTGTGTGTGTGTGTGTGTGTGTGTGTGTGTGTGTGTGTGTGTGTGTGTGTGTGTGTGTGTGTGTGTGTGTGTGTGTGTGTGTGTGTGTGTCTGCGGCCGCGCTCGCGCACGTTAGAAAATCTATCAGTATGGTTAGTCATCCTTCATATAAGACTGAGTTCTGCATTAATTGTCTTCACGCTTGCCGGTCTAAAACACTCAGACCCGAGCCTCAGCATACAGACACTGTACGGAGACAGTCAGTCACCATTATCATTACAAACGTAACAAAACAAGAGCACTTACCCTACAAATTTCAGCATAATTACTCCTCGGTATGGACAAGCACAGCGTGACGGCTTTGAGGTGACTGTGGCCAGTTGGTGGTGAGGCCAACTTCTCCAGCTCATCGCGCCATGCGGCGCCCGCGGCATCTCATCCGTCTCGCGTTCACGGTGTGGCTTACACGGTACGGAAACCTGATGCAGTCAGAATATTATAATACTTGTGGACTTACGGCTTGTTCGCTACCGCCGCCGGTTTAATACTTCTTTTTTTTTCTTTTTTTTTTTTGTTATGATTAGTTTTGTAATTAAAAACTCTTTATGTCGGGGAGCCGGGGTGGCCGAATGGTAGAGCGTTGGACTCCTAATGCTCGGGTCGTGAGTTCGTATCCCGGCTGGGGCCATATATAGTGTGCTGGCTTTTTCTGAGGAAATCCGCTGCTGCCGAGCGAACTGAAGTCTGTCTTCTAGGACCGACGCTGGTGCAATGAGGTGGACACATCAGACCAGGGGAAAAAAGCGTCCAGCGTGCGAAATTAGGTCACTTTTATGCAATTTCGCGAGCGTTGCGGCTTGGCGCTGGCCGCCAACAGAAAGGAAAGCCATGCCAGCCATAAATATAGCCTTGCGCTTGTGAACGGCGCGCAACTTGTTATGTGCGTAACGCCGTTGAAATGGAAAACAGCCGCTTTCGAAGCCCTTGGGGGTTTTCGCCAGATAGACAGAGTCTGACGTTTCATTTACCACCGCGACAGTTCGACTTTGTGGCTTCTGCTATTAGAGAAGCGAGCGTACCATCCACTTGTGAACAGACTGGCACTCGAAAAAGGTGCTAATCAATTTATTTATAAAGTTTGAATTATAGAGCCTAAAAGATATTAGAGCATACGTCAATAAATTAACGAGTGAGCATATCTGTACTTTTTACTTGAGGCTGTCTGGACGTACACATCGATAGTTTACGTTTTTCTTTTCGGCTTGCTTTTTAATTGAAAATTTCAGTTATCCATGCTGGTGTCTGTGGTTAAGAAAATGTACTCAGTAGCTCAAAATTATAATAAAAATAGAAACCAATCAGGGCCGTCTAACTGGTCCTCAGCCCGCAATCAGATAACGTCGTTTGCTCAGTGCTTGGTACACTTCTATCCAGAACGACATGTACACAGACTAGAGTCACACAATGGTCTCAGATGTGGTGTACCAGCTGCGTGCTCACCTTGCCAGTTCTCGTATTTTAGAAACTTGCTATAAGGCTTTTATAGAATCAGTTCTCACGTTTCCTTTTATCGCCTGGTTTGGGTCAGTTGGAATGAAAGAGAAAAACAGATTAAATGGCAGGTTGAATAGTTATTTTAGATTATACCCACCTTAATACCAAGACTGTTTTTAATTCATAGAAATCTGTAATTTAATTGTAGTGTTTATTATGTATTATTTTATGTGTATTTTTTTAATTTGATGCGTATCATTGTCTTTCTCCACTACACCCAAATTTCCCTCTGGGATAATAGAGAGAGATTGACCCTTTCACTGCCATCGTCTCAGCATGTCATGTCTCGTACCTGTAGCCCCTTTGTAAACATTGTTCAAAATTGACCAAGTCGTTTGAGAGGTGGAACTGTAAGAGGCAGGCCTTGTTTCTCTTCATGTTTTACGCCATCTGATCGGAAGGAGTGTAATAAGGGAGCGATCGTAAAAAGTGTTTGGCAACGAAGGGGTTGATTGAGATGCTATACTGTTTCCCAGGTGACTGAGTCTGATGTACAGATTCAGCGCAATTAATGAAACGTTTTCAATACGCTGGTGTATGTGTGTGGTATGTATTGAGATTTTAAGTCTTATTCATGCAGTGCTAATTGTTGCTTCCGATTTTTTTTATTGTACTGATCGTGTCCCTCTTCATTACCTGGCATCAGTTTAGTTTGTTAGTCTTAATGTATTAGTCAGAGATAGTTAAAGATTTTGTACGTATTTTTTACCTTTGACTTATTTTATGGACCCTGAACGACGACAACGTTATCTGTAAAAGGACACAATAAAGTTGTTTGAACTTCAACTTGAACTCATTTGGACTTCAACGACTGAGTAGGTGTGAATGCTTCAACTCAGTTCCGACCGAGTGAGTTTGGGGTTGTGCACTGACCAGTGCCGTCACACATCAACACGGCTTTATTCTCTTACTGAACACACAGTACCGT
>JACVVK020000119.1:1377500-1402500 GCA_018292915.2 Batillaria attramentaria | reverse complement strand
GCTGTGTATTCTTCCTGTGCCTTTGCCTTAGCTCTCCTTGTTCGGCTTGTGTTCAGTGCAGTTTTTTTCTTTTTCCTAACTTCCAGCTTCTGGATGGTATCAGCAGAGATCCATTCCTTATGTTGGGTCTTTCTCTTGCCAAGGACCTCTTTGCATGTGTCGTGCCAAAGTTTCTTGCTGTGTTCCCAGTGTGTCTCGATGTCCATTTCACTGTCTTCTATCAGGTCTTGCAGTGGCTGGAACCTGTTGGAGAGGCTGATCCGGAATGCTGCTTGTGTCTCTGTGTTCCTGAGTAGTCCAACGTTGTACCTGGTCCGTGTGTTGTTGGCGCTGGTGTGCCTCTTAAGCCGAAGTCTCAATGTTGTTGCAAGAAGGTGGTGGTCTGATGATACATCGGCACCCCTCATCACGCGCACATCCCGCCACGATCTCCTGAACTTCCGGCTGATGCAGATGTGATCAATCTGGTTCTCCGTGACGTGGTCCGGCGATCTCCATGTGGCCTTGTGGATGCGCTTGTGTGGAAAGATGCTGCCTCCTATCACTAGCTGGTTCAGGGCACAAAAGTTTGCAAAGCGCTCGCCATTTTCGTTCATCTGTCCCAGTCCGTGTGTTCCCATGGTGTCCTCGTAGCCTGTGTTGTCTGATCCAATCTTGGCGTTGAAGTCTCCCATCAGTATGGTCATATCCTTGGCTCCTCCTCTATCTATCACTGTCTGCAGTTGTTGGTAGAAGTCATCTTTTTTCTCCTCTTCCGCATCATTGGTGGGAGCGTAGCACTGGATGATGTTCAGCTTGATGTCTTTTTTCTTGGTGATGAATTTGGCTGTGATGATGCGGGAGTTGACAGGTTCCCAGCCGATGAGTGCCCGCTGTGCCTCCGGTGCCAGCATCAGGGCCACGCCCTCAGTGTGGGGGGCTCCATCCTCTGTGTGTCCAGAGTACAGCAATTGCTCTCCCGATGAAAATCTCAGCTGTCCTGTCTGTAGCCACCTTGTCTCACTCAGTCCCAGTACTCCTACCTTGTAGTTCTTCATCTCTCTTGCTACTTGTATGGTCCTTCCTACTTCATACATTGTCCTGATGTTCCATGTGGCTACTCTCGTTGTTGTCCTGGGTGTTAGAAGGGGGGTCGGCCTTGCAGCTTCCTTTCGGCTTTCACTGCAATGCGTCATAGGTCTCCGGGATGGAGACCCTTCCTCGCCCAGGTGAATGTCTCGGTTTGCTGCTGTCGATGCTTTTGTAACTTAGTGTTTTTTACAGGTAGGGCTGTTAACCCTACGCAAACCCGTTTAGCCTCTTGGAGAGGTGGTCCACATTCGTCTGACCTCTACCCTTCGACCTGTCCAGCTTGGGTGACCCTGCCAGGAGCATGTGCTCCTGCTGGCATAGTTCTCTGGGTCATTGAGGTACACAAGCCACTACCCCACGACAAGGGGTGGACCATGTAGGGACATACAAGACAACAACAACAAAAAAGTGTGGGAAAAAAAGGCCACACACACACACACACTGACAAAGAGCCCCCTGCTGTATGGGTGTGGGACAGCCAGTCTGTGTCGGCGACAGATGTCATTTTCACAAATGCAGACACCAGACACGTTCAGTGGGGTGGGTGGGTTTTCGGGAGTTTAACGTCCTTTTCCACCACATACGGGTGATATCAAAGACGGGGCAACGATGAAAAAGCCAGCACAATATGTGGCCCCAGCGGGGATCGACCTCACGACCCGAGCATTGGAGGTCCAGCGCTCTTACCATTCGACCACCCCGGCTCCCCGACACGTACAGTATCGAACACTTTTCTCAAATGTACCGTTACAGCTTATATTGTATTACTTGTCACGCAGGTCTGTTGCAGACAAAAAGGCGTCGTCTAGTATTATAATCGCTTTGAAGGGCACGTCACTCGTACGATCTGGCCCCTATATAGCTTGTGTATATTCAGCAGATAGAGCCTTTTCCCTTGATAATTCTCCAGTCATGTTTCGGCACCTTACGGTCGGCTTAAAGTGTCCCGCTCGGCAACGGTGAGTGAGTGAGTGAGTGAGTTTTTACACAAAGACTAATTCGCGGCTAAGTGTGCCTGCACTACATGAAAAAAACAAACTAACAAACAAACAAAAATGTATGCTGGGCAAAGGATGCAAACTGGTCTGCGGGGCAATATAAACCTAGGACATGCAGGAGACGCTGCACCTTCATGGTAATTTCTCCAACTATCGATTATAAAACAGCGTAGAAAACAAATAGCAATTACAACTAGGTGAAACAATGATAAATACTAAGCGCATATACAGCAAATATTGCAGCTTATCATCTCCTACGCGCAATAAACCAGTTCGCAGCATATGCCCAACATTACTAGCTACTTGTAGTGCAGACGTGACTGAGGGGCTTAAAAAGAAGAAATATAGATGAAAGGGCCGTACATAGAAATCAGATGAGGAGAGGAAGGACAGGGCGTTATACGTTTGTATCAGGAGACGATGGTGTATGATTAGCGAAAGCAGACAAAAACTGCAGTTTTTTCGCAACAGAGCAGTTTTTCACGAAAAAGTCGATTTTGTCGCAAAAAACGGCAGTTTTTCCCGAAAAAAATGTTCTTCGCCAAAAACTGCCGTTTTTTCGCGAAAAAGCGGCAATTTCCTTTTATCGCGAAAACTTTTGATAGCGATTTTTTCGCGTAAAAAGTTTTTCTTCAGAAAAAATGAGGGGAAAAAGTTTCTTTTCGCCAAAAAATTGATTGAAAAACACCCAGGTTTCCGCGGAGAAAAGTCAGTGTTTCCGCAGAAAAGTTTTTCCGCGAAAAAAGTAAAAGCAGTTTTTTCCCGAAAAAGCACCCGTAAGTTTTTTCGCGAAAAAAGAAAGATTAACGTTTTTTCGCGACAAAAGCGGTTTTGTCGCGAAAAAACCCCGGATTTTTCGCGAAAAGACTGAATTTCGTGTAGATGTAGGAGGTTGGCGCTGAGACAGAGGCTGCCCTTGCCTTCCTCCTGGCTCTCCTGTCGGCCAGCTGATCGTCCCTCGTGGTTTCAGCCCTCTTGACACCTTCGCTGACAGTGACTCTCCATAGCTGACGGTTTTCGGCTGCACCTTCCCAAGTGTTGGGGTTGATGTCGGCCAGCTTCATGTCGCGTTTGCAGACATCTTTAAAGCGGAGCTGTGGCCTTTCAGGGGGCGAGACCCCCTCACGCAGTTCCCCATACAGCATGTATATGTATATATGTATATGTATATATCTATATGTGCGTGTATATGTGTGTGATTATTATGTGTTGCGTGCCTAAGAAGGCCTGTGGTGCTGGCCGTGTACTCATCCACACCAAAAGACGTGACATACTAAGGGAAGCACCCCGAAAAGTCGCACCCGTGAAGTGGGTGAATCTCGGCTGTGTGGCAACAGCCTCCCCATTGGACCGATAGTACACCCGCTGTGGCTAGGAGCCGACCTAGGTGGGAAACATCCCGCTCGCCTCTGCTGGGCCTCAAAGCCGGGTCTCCCGGTCCATTGTCCAAAGTGCTAACCACTGCACTACGGGGGCCTTTGTTGGGAAAGACGCCGTCTTTTATCGCTCTGTTTACACGGTGTCAGAGATATATAGAAAAGCAGGGAGCAAAGACACTTTTGGTGCGAAGGCTGTGCACTCCCAGGACTGAAATCTTCAGACTAGGCCAGACAGCCATCAAACGGCTTTTATCGTCATTGTGCAGTATGTAAATTCAGTCCCGACGTAGCACGAAAAGGCGGAGCACTCGGGTTACGTCGGATTATTAATCGTGATCATGCCTAACCGCTCTGTCAAGACCTTTTCAATATTAATGTGCATAGTTCTGAGATTGTGTTCGGTAACCATAGGGGCAAACGGTCTAGTCGGTGCATGTGTCCTTGGCGGTTTGCAGAACCTACATGCATGTCCTGGGTGGGTGTGTGTTTGGGTTTTTACGTCTTTTTTCACCACGTGGTATCAAAGACGGGACAGCGAGAAAAAAATGCCAGTACAAAAGTAATGCTTGGCCCCAGGCGGGATTCGAATTCACGACCCGAGCAATACTTGTCCGTATCGCTGGGCTGAATCCAAAGTCTGTAGCGAACATGTGTCCGTGTTGGTGGGCAGGATCCATAGTCTGTAGCGAACATGTGTCCGTGCTGGTGGGCAGGATCCATAGTCTGTAGCGAACATGTGTCCGTGCTGGTGGGCAGGATCCATAGTCTGTAGCGAACATGTGTCCGTGCTGGTGGGCAGGATCCATAGTCTGTAGCGAACATGTGTCCGTGTTGGTGGGCAGGATCCATAGTCTGTAGCGAAGATGTGTCCGTGTTGGTGGGCAGGATCCATAGTCTGTAGCGAACATGTGTCCGTGTTGGTGGGCAGGATCCATAGTCTGTAGCGAACATGTGTCCGTGTTGGTGGGCAGGATCCATAGTCTGTAGCGAACATGTGTCCGTGTTGGTGGGCTGAATCCAAAGTCTGTAGCGAACATGTGTCCGTGTTGGTGGGCAGGATCCATAGTCTGTAGCGAACATGTGTCCGTGTTGGTGGGCAGGATCCATAGTCTGTAGCGAACATGTGTCCATGTTGGTGGGCAGGATCCATAGTCTTTGCTTTGCATCGTCTAATGTGTTGATCTTTTGGTTGATAGATGTGATCATCGGTTGATTTATTCATCCATTTGTCATCCGCTCATTTATTCATCCGTTGATTCATCCTTGCTTCATCCTTGTTTCATCCATTCATTCATCCTTCCTTCATCCGTGCTTCATCCTTTCATTTAATCGTTTCGTCTTTATATATTTATTCATCGTTGTGAGTGTGTGATGTCCCGTGTCTTGTAGTGAGAGTGTGAATAAAAGTGTTGTGAACGTTTCCCGAGTGTTCTTTGGGTGTTAGAGTAGGTAGTGCGGGTGCGTGTGGGAGGAGTTTTGTGCACAGCCCCCCTGAGGGGCGTGACATTGGTGGCAGCGGTGGGATCGACAGAGTTGCACACCGGTGACGCGGCTATCCCAATTCTGACCGGCTTGCGGCGTTGAGCGCTAGCGTTGCTTGGCCGCACGCGACTTCTCTCAGAAAATCATCTGCGCTGTACACGTGAAAGCTTGTCTCGATCTGAGGTTGGCCTGTCTTGTCGCAGAAGGTCTCTGTTCAACTCGTAAGTGGTTTTTGTGGTGCTACTTGCGCGTACACTCACGTTGGAAACAATTTTCTGTAGAAAATTCACTTTCATTCGCGATAATATAAAATTACAGAAAGAAAAGTCAAGTTTATGAAAACGCCCTAGTTTTATAATTTGTCTTGCGGCCATACCTAGAAAATTATTGCAATTTGTGGCTTACATCGCGCGCAGTTCGAGAAAGAAAATTGGTAGTGAACATTTTGTGGTTATGAACCGGCACTCGCCCCGGCTAAGAACCAGCCTCTATTTGGTTTGTGCGTGGCTAAGAACCGACCAGCTTCTCCTTTCTTTTTTCCTATGCGAATATTATGATTTAGGGGGTTTTAGGTGTCCCATTTCAGATGGAACTGTCAGGGAACGTAGTGGATAATAACCCACCAGTGTTATTTTCAAAAAAATATTTCCCTACCCTTCCAATTTCAACCCCCCTCCCCCCTCCTCCTTTTTTCCACAACGATATCTCCTCGCTTCACAATTAAGATAAAAGAAACACAGACAACCATATTTACTGAACTACTTATTTTCTTTCCACAGAAATGACCACACCACAGACATCATCCTCATCTATCAATATCAATTATCCTTCACTCTTCTAATCATCATCACCTTAAAATATTTCAACCTACACAACACCGGAACACACCCCAGCTTACACCGCAACACACACCACAGCTCACACTACAGACACAAACACAGAACACTCAAAAAACACCATAACACACACCATGACACACACCACAGATACAAACAGAACACACAACACAAACCCGGCACGACACAAAACACAATCACTTCAGAGGAATTGGAAATCATTCACAGAGAATTCGACAAACCCATTGACACATACACAAGAGACGCTGACACAGCACTGCAACACTTCTACATTGCACACCAACTAAACCAACTCATCACTGACATCCACTCACACAACAATACCACCACCAACATACTTCCAGCGACACACATAATTATGCACCACATCTCACACTTCCAGGCGCAACACACTTCTTTATGCAAAACTTACTTACAGACCTCAACCTTAGAATCAAAAGTGCACTCATTCACCGCATAATGGACCTTCAATCATACCACAACAATCAAGTCTACTCCCTCCTGAACACAACAACACTTACAGACAACATAATGAACATAATGGACAGATTGAAACACATGATCACACGTACAGGAACAGACACAAAACATGACAATACATGACCATGGGTGAAAGCTGGCAATTTTGAAAATACTGAAACTTCTTTTCCCAGGCCGGGGTCCAGGGGCCGCCTAGGCCCCGGCGGGGTGCAGGGGCGGAGCCCTGCTGGGGGGACCAGGGGGGCAACGTCCCCCGAAAAAAAACGTGAATTTTGCCAAATTTAAGAGCCCATTCTAACAGATTTCTCTTCCTCACCGAAAAGATAGCTGAGCACCATATCTGCTTTATTCTGTTTTCGAAAACAGAAAGAAAGGACGCACTCAGTGTAAGTTTGGATGCCATGCAAAATTTCAGGCAATCCCACTGCCCATCAGTAATGCGCGAATAAGGTTGCGACTGCTGGGGTCAACACACGCGTCCAAGAACGTTGATTGCGCTTATGTGCATGGCGGTTCAATGGGCCATGGGAACGTGGAAGCAGGAAAAGCAAGCATGCGTCCTTCGCATAGTATTACATGTCATGACAAAATCAGGACCCTCTGCTAATGCTCGTTGTAAATGTACATGTGATTACTGTACAAAGATAAAATCAGCTATGGACTTACATGTAACATATGGGAAGTAATTAAAGCTGAGAGCGCTACCTAGATCTAGGAGATAATTATGTGCTTTGTGCGTCACTGGACCATTGTTTGCTTTGTCCTACGTTGATTACAGTGGAAGTGAAGGGGAGGGGGGCGCGATGCCTACCGCTGAATACCTAACTTACGTCTCCTACTTTGAAACTGACCTGATTGAGCGCATGTTTTTGGCTTTAGCGACGCCTTTGATACTATTCTAAATTATGTGTAAAATATCATGGAATCAGTGTACCTCGGCCTTGTCTGGTTTCAGCACGAGGTAACTTCAGTTATGGCAACAACCCTCATCCAGTTCACTCCAACGAGTCGAACGCAGACCACAGCTATGCGACTTGAGAAGTTTCCATTGTCTCGATTCTTTCATAAATGTTGTAGCCAGCTTACTTCACGACTGATAAACAGCGTTTGTTCTACAAGGAGCGCGCAGTCAGAGGAGTGAACACACATACAGCGTTTCATAACAGATGGGTACTTTTTGTAATTAAGAATTCAAAGCAAGCCCTAAATCGAATCTATACTGCGACGGTTAGGTAAGTCCATGTTTGAAAATACCTGATCCAGATTGCGACAATATGAATTATAGTGCATGTGATTGGCAACACACACACACACACACACACACACACACACACAGCCCAAAAGAAACTCAGTCTGAGCCAAATTTTACTTCTTCAAAGCACTCAAACTAGGAAGGCAGTTGGCATAAATTGATCTGTTTAACTGCGTCGAAGGTGTCAGTCTTACATGCACAATTTGTGTCTTTCTGCACAATTAGTTGTGTGTGTGTGTGTGTGTGTGTGTGTGTGTGTGTGTGTGTGTGTGTGATCTAAGAATATCTAAACCATGCAAACCTTCAGCTTCCACACCTTAAACATTATGTCATGAGCATATTCTAAGCCATAATTTCAGGCGCTTTCATATCCTGCTTTTATGATGTGCTTGTAACCAGGAAGGTCGTTCATGTCTGTGTGTTTGCTTGGGACTTTTATGTTTAGATTTCCGAGCGCCGATTACAGCTCACAAGATCACTATTCACATCATATATGCTGTGCGCGGTCTAAACCGGTTTTCAAAAGCCACCGACATGGTGTGCATTAGATCGTATCTACAAATTCTATAGACTATAGATTGTAGCACACGATTGAAAATCTTCCGTCCGTGACGCATCCACGACGTGGTTGCAGCAGGTAGTAACAAAGTGACGCCGAAACGAAGGACCCGAAAAGGAATACATCTCACTGTTGAAAAGTTGTTTACGCGCAGGTAGGCGAGTGCCTCAAGCGTTGATTTTACGAGCTTGCGGGTGACAATTAGTAAAAACCGCCATCAGTAATGCACCGGAAGATGCTACGGTGCATGACCGAAAAAGACTGCATCATTAGGGTACTCTAAAAATATCTTGACTTGGAAAACCAGTTTTGTGACAGCGGGATGTGTAAGGTTTTGATCGCGCGCTGTTAAATAAAAGCATGGCATATCGCGTATTTTTGTAGCTAAAACGTCGCATCTGCTCCTCAGAAACGATCCGTACTGTATTTTTATTTCGATTTATTATTCAATTTTAAAAAATCCAGATGAATGCTTCATAGGCGCGAAGATCGCATGGATGCTAACATTCGCGAGCTGCAAAACGGCGACCGCGCGCTGGTCGTTGACGCTTCTGATTGGCTGACTGACGAGATCGGACGACAGCCATTGGCCAAACAAGTTTTCTTCTCATCCAGGTTCGACCATGCGATAATGCCGAACGGAATATTACACGGATTTTTTTTTTTTTCCAAAAATACGGATTCCGTATTTTGGGTCGAGAAAAATACGGATTCCGTGCCCCACACGGACAACTTTCACCCTTGCATGACGCATGCACTAACAACACACCTCTACCACCACGCTTACGCATGCCCACACCTACACATACACCTGCATCCAAACCTAAACCTGTGCACACACACAAACCACATCTACATCTGCACCACCCCCATCCACACTTACACTACCCTCACACTCATCTACATCTGCCCCACTCTCAACCAAACCACCACCCTCATCCACACACACACCTGAACCACCCTCATCTGGACCCCTACCTGAAGCACCCTCATCAAGCAAACCTGCACGTACATCAACATCTTCCGCATCCGCATCTAAACCACCCTCATCTACATATTCGCACACACCATTCACATCCACATCCACATCTGCACCCACATCATCCTCATCACACCCCAAATACCCTGCTCTAAAACCACGACACCCATACACCAACATCCACATACGCCACACCAAACAGAACACACAGACCACTCTTACCTTCACCATACTGCAGAAACCACTTCCAAACCCAGCCACACACTGACGCATACAGATGCCCACGCACACCACTTCTACAGACAACTAACAAACCAACACACACTCACACTGATAAACACTAACCAACATACACGCGCACTGATACACACCACAAATCATACATTTGAAGCCATAACTCCAAATCATCTTTCATACTCATTTTCATTCTCATCTCCATCTTCATATGAAATACAGTACATGTAATAAAAAAAAAAAATCTTCGCACCACTGTAAGTGTTCCTCCTCTCACTTTTTGGTTGGTTTGTTGGTTATAATACTTTTATTATTCCTTTCCATTAAAAAAATCTCTGGATGGGGTTACTGGGTAAAGGTGATGTCTTCTTTCCATAAACAAAACAAATCCAAACCCAATAATTATATGAGTACATGGTTTCCACAGTTTCCCTGGCATTCACATGAGAAACAGTCACCTAACCGCATGGGATCTTATGATAGATTAAGACTTCTAGGTCTATTCACTGGCGCTAGTGATGTATAGCTCAGATAGTGCGGAATGACCTTGAAATTGTCTAGCTAACTGCTGCGTTGGTATTTCCTGTTGTCACCGTGTCAGTATGCAAACGTGTAAATGTTAAAAATACCGCAGACACCCTCGTTGTTCGCAACTTTTCTTCAGCCAGAAATGTGGAGTATTGGCCGGTTCATATCCAAGGAGGCAGCTGGTTCATAGCCAGCATCAAACCAGACGGTTGGCCGGTTCTTAGCCGAGGATTTCGCACTGCTCTGATATTTTTTTTAATTGCGAAAACACTAAAGCATTCTACGTCACAAAATTTGGGATGCAAGTCACAAAGATATCACGGATACGTGTCTGTTTTGAAACTACTAGAATTAGCGTAGTATTTTTTGTCAGCTTCGTGTTAAACTGCAAAATAGCTCTCGAGTCTCATTGCAGTCGAACAAATATGACTCGTGTCCTTACATGAATAACATTTTCGATGTAAAATCGCTTTGGGTGGGAAGATGAAAGTCTAACTGATATGTGCATATAACAATATGATCAAATTCATTTCAGTTTTTAGCTTTCCTGGCAGCATTCTTGTACGTCACCGCATGCGTCTCGCGCTTTTCCGGCCTAAAACAGTCACTGCGACCGACAGCCGGTCGAAATCGCGGCTTAGCCGCGTCACCGGTGTGGAGTTGGATTAGGTAGCCTGGGGGGTTAGCGAACATGTATCCGTGTTGGTGGGGAGGATCCATAGTCTGTAGCGAACATGTGTCCGTGTTGGTGGACAGGATCCATAGTCTGTAGCGAACATGTGTCCGTGTTGGTGGACAGGATCCATAGTCTGTAGCGAACATGTGTCCGTGTTGGTGGACAGGATCAAAAGTTGGTGGGCAGGTGCGCAGATCTGTCTGTCAAAGCTAGTTCTCTCTACTGGCACTTGGCAGAGAGGGTGGGTCAGTGTTTGAGAGTTTAACGTCCTGTAATTAATTAATTAATAATAATATGTAGCGCAGTATCAGGATGAACTGGCATACATGTGGCTTATGCACGGCGACGCGACAGACAGACGTGATATGGAGTCGCATATTATTCAGAGCCTGGGAAGCCAGGCCGCGGGTGGTTTGAACGAAAAGCCGTAACATAACCCTCTAAACTTTTTTCACACACAGGTCTTGTGTCACCAAAGGATGGGTGTTGTGATGTCTAGTTTTTTACTATTCTTTTCCGTTCTTTTCTGCCCCACTTTTTTTTTCACACACAGTCCATGGTCTTCTGTCATCAAAGGACGGGTGTTGTGATATTTTTACTATTGTTTTCTGGTCCTTTTCTCGCCCACCGTTTCATTTCACTTCATTTCATTTCATTCATTTCAATTTTTCCCCGCGCCGTGTACGTCAGTACGTCCGCAGAGTTACCTTTTGTTTGTTTGTTGAAGTTATGTCCCATTGGTTTGTGTCCTGAGGAAGGCGAAAGCCGAAACGTTGACCTGTGCCGTCCTTTGTGAAAGTGAAGCGGTTTCTGTCCCTTTTATGTCGCTTTTATTTGCTTAACTTGTAACCACTTCGCAGTCATTACCGTCTCCTTTTCTAGTTGTTGGACAGTCTGAACAAGAAGGTTTTCAGTTTGGCTTTGAAATCGAGCAAATCAGATGCATTACGAATGCACTAGGGAAGAGAATTCCAAATTACAGGGGCTTAGTGCTGCAATAATCTTTGTCCAAAGGACTTAGTGTAGGTCTTAGGTACGACAAGAAGGCGTTCGGAGCTGGAGCGAAGAGACCTGGATGGTTTATAGACAGCAAGTAATTCCACCATGTACGGGTAATTTCATACACGGGGCAACGAGACGAACCCAGCACTTGGCTGAGACAGGAGGGCAGGATCGAGAGCTGCCGGTAAAAGTGCATTCAGCTCGAGCGTGTCCGGATGAATCGAAGAAGTCTTGGGCGTGTCTTGTACTCTTCTGGGTTGTGCAAATTTGCACAGTCACATATTTTCACAAGCATGCAGCCTGCTCTGCATTGGCCATACAGTGGCACAAACTGCACGCGCCGATTTCGCCTCTCCTCTCATCTCTGCCACAGTTGATAATCACTGCGCGCAAGTAGGTCGATCCGCGTCCGTGCACTGCGAGCGTGTTAGTCACTTGTAAGCAGCCAAGGGGTGAGCGGTGGTCTAATAGGTAGCGCGTCGGATTTAGCCGCTGCGCTACTGAACGGCCGTCACCAATGTCATGGCGATGAAGCATGGGTTCGAGCCCAGGTCCAGCTTGTGATATGTGATACTGTTTTTTCCTGGCTGCCGGGCTGCTCATCGGGGGTTTCTCTCCGGGTGATCTGGCTTTCCTCTCCCAGCAAAAATTGTTTTAAAAAAAAGGAAGGTATTGGGTGGCGCTGCACCGCGGCGACGCGCTTCCCCCGGGGGAAGTAACCCGAATTTCCCGAAAGGGACAACAAAGTAGTAAAAAAAAAAACACCCCCCCCCCCCACCCCCCGAAAAAAAAAAAAAAAACTCTTCGCCGCGCGAAACGGGCGAAACAACTGAACTGGAACCGAAGCACTGCGTCAACATTTGATCACATCCGCAAAGCAGTTCCCTGCAAACGTGAGGCTAGTTTGATTATCGTCGGTTTAGTTGGACATTTTTAGCGTGTTGTTTAGCCGCGAAATAGTCTTTGTTGCTTGCGCAATCCGCTGCTGCCGAGCTGACTGAAGTCTGTCTTCGGGCGACGCTGGCGCAATGAGCCGGACACATCGGACAAGGGGAGGAAGCGTCTAGCGTGCGGAATTAGGTCATTTTATGCAATAGCGTGGCGTTGGCGCTGGCCGCCTACGGAGAGGAAAGCCATGCCAGCCATAAATAGCCTTGCGCTTGTGAACGGCGCACAACTTGTTTTGTGGCTTGCGCGGCGTTAAGCCCTAACTAACTAACTAATCTTAGCGTGTTGGTAACAGATTTCATAGCAGCGTAGACATCTATGTTGCCAAATGCACCGACAGGACACCGAGAAATAAATGACGCTTTTCCGTCAATTTTCCTCACTGTGGCTGAGATAGGATGGTGGTGACGTCACAGTCGAAGCGAGCTGGGTGGTCTTGGGCGTGTCCTGTACTGTTTTTTTTTTTTTTTTTTTTTGTTTTGTTTTGTTTTGGTTTTTTTTAAACTGCTTTATTGTCCCTCTCGGGAAATTCGGCTGCTTCCCTGGCATGCACTTTAGGACCTACACCAAGTCATCTGGACAAAGATCTTTTGAATACCAAGCCCCTGTAATTTGGAATTCTCATCCCTAGTGCATTCGTAGTGCATCTGACTTGCTTGATTTCAAAGTCAAACTGAAAACCTTCTTGTTCAGACTGTCCTATGACTAGTTTCACCACATATATTGACCCATTGGGAGCCCTGTTGCTGGTCAGTGGAGTGGCAAGTTGTGCCAGTGTGTGTGTGTGTGTGTGTGTGTGTGTGTATGTGTGTGTGTGTGTGTGTGTGTGTGTGTGTGTGTGCGCGCGCGCGCGTATGTGTGTGTGTGTGTGTGGGGGGGGGGGGGGGCGTGTGGGTGTGTGTCTTGTGTCAGTACGTGTGGCATACTTTTGTTTCATTAGTTTATTTTAGACTGTATTTGTAAAGCGCCTTGACCTCACCTTGTGGGGATACTGCGCTATATAAGCTGTTTATTATTATTATTATTATTCATTTATTATTATTTATTTTTTACTAGATTACCTCCTTGCCCTACAAAAACAAAAATCACGAAAATCACGCTTTGTTTTTACAACAAATATCATTACAGACTAGTACCCTCGCCAAACACGATCCTTCAAATAAAGGCTGCACCCCGACCACCCCACCGTCAATTTGTGTTACTTCGCCAGATAGTCAATATATGGAGATTAAAAAAAAATAAGGACGAGTGCTATTACGAGCCCACTACAGTAACGGGCTCTTGGTACATTCAAATGAACTTCTCTCCTTGTGCTCGAATGTTTGGTGCGTTTGTTTGGCCCCATTTATGGGCAAATGCAAAAATGGGGCATGTTTGATGTGGTGTAAAAAGGCTCCCTCGACTTAATGGGCAGACTGTTCTAACAATATCCTTGGGTTTGTACCGGACTAGTACAGTTACGTCTGACCCAGTAGGCCTACATTCACGTCACAAAAGCTGTTAAGGCCGTTCTTAACCGGGCGAACCACCAGTCCGGCGAACTTGTTCGGCGAACTGTGTATTGTATATGAAGAGGGCGAGCGCGCACACGTACGTAGCTCCAGAGGTTCGGCCGAACTAGTTCTCTTTCTTAACCGACAGTTAATGATATGCATACGTCATCGCCCGAACAAGGCGAACTCGGAAGTTGAGACAATCGTAAACAACCAAAATGGCCGCCTTCGTAGATCGAGACGACCAGGCATTTGCGGTAGTTATCGTTTTGAGTGAACTCTTGGAAGCCGAGGAAGAGGAGATAAGAGGAAAAGAGCGCAAGAGAGGAAAATGTCAAGTGAGTCGATAGGCGCCATGCCGTCCGCCATTTTCCTCAACTTTGTACATGCGCACAACAGCTCTCCCCGAGCAACCAATCAGAGCGCAGGATCGGCCAAAGGATCGCGAGGGTTCCCACGACACGCTGTGCAGACCTCAAACCTAGGTTCGGCGTACCTTTCGAACCAGGGTTTGCGAAGAAGTGTTCGGTCGGTTAAGAAACAACGTGCGCGAATCTAGTTCGTCGTACTCTTCGAACCTAGTTCGCGAACCAAAAGTCCGCCCGGTTAAGAACGGCCTTAATAGTTGTCACACCATTGCTTCTAACCCAAGTCGCTACCCAGCCGCCCCACGGTCAAAATCCCCGCCGCCCCACAATCTTCCTAAAGGCCGTTCTTAACCGGGCGTACTTTTGGTTCGCGAACTAGGTTCGAGGAGTACGGCGAACTAGTTTCGCGCACGTTGTTTCTTAACCGACCAAATACTTGTGCGCAAACCCTGGTTCGAAAGGTTCGCCGAACTAGATTCGAGGTCTGCACAGCGTGTTGTGGGAACCCTCGCGATCCTTTAGCCGATCCTGCGCTCTGATTGGTTGCTCGGGGAGAGCTGTTGTGCGCATGTACAAAGTTGAGGAAAATGGCGTACGGCATGGCGGCTATCGACTCACTTGACATTTCCCTCTCTTGCGCTCTTTTCCTCTTTTCTCCTCTTCCGCGGCTTCCAAGAGTTCACTCAAAACGATAACTACCGCAAATGCCTGGTCGTCTCGATCTACGAAGGCGGCCATTTTGGTTGTTTACGATTGTCTCAACTTCCGAGTTCGCCTTGTTCGGGCGATGACGTATGCATATCATTAACTGTCGGTTAAGAAAGAGAACTAGTTCGGCCGAACCTCTGGAGCTACGTACGTGTGCGCGCTCGCCCTCTTCATATACAATACACAGTTCGCCGAACAAGTTCGCCGGACTGGTGGTTCGCCCGGTTAAGAACGACCTTTAGATTCTAACCGTGACACACGGTTAACCGTTAAGAACCCCGAACGAAGTCGCTGCACGTTTTCTGTGTCGCTCGAAATGTCCGCAAAGACTGAAATTATAGGTGTGGGAAATCCGAGACAAGGATAGGGGACTGTTCTGTTTTCTGATGGCAGCTGGTCCAAATTTTCACCGCAAGATCGTAAATCAATGCTTGAAGCACTGAATGCACTCTACCCGCGCGTAAACAGGCTCCACATGTAGAAGTCGAGGTTAGGGATTTTAGCCCCGGGTTAGAGTCTAACCTCGAACTAAACTACATGTAGCTCTAGGGTTAAAGTTTCTATTGTTTTATCTATTTTTGTTGTTGTTGTTGTTGTTTTGTTTTAAATAAGGAGGCGGGTCCATTCTAGCAAGGTGCCTTTGCCGTTACAGAAGGATTTTTGTCTTTATTTCTTCGCTTCCTTTTTAGTTGAATTTTTTTTTTTTTTTTTTTTTTGGGGGGGGGGGGGGGTCTTTTGTCCTAGTCTGGGTTAGGCCCGTAGCCGTAGGTTAAATTAACCTCGGGTTTTACATAAGGGCTCAGCTTTTCAACAGTAAGGTGTATCCACGTTCTTCTTCGTTCCAGTTTTGCTTGGTCGCTCCCTGCTCACGATCTTGAATGCACCACGGACAGACGATTTCCAACTGTGTTTTCCCAACAGTCTGTGGAGTTTCTCGTGTATGAACCAGTGCCGGGCTAGTCCAGTTCATTTGACGGAGGCTTTTAGAACGTTTACGCCTTTCGTTGTGGACTTGAATTAGTGCAGACTGAGCGGTTTTCAGTGTGCGGGAGTAGGCAGGGACGCCACATCAGTAAACTCAGAGTATTACTTTAGCATTTTGTTCATCATCATCATCATTTTTCATTATTATTATTATTACTAATATTATTATTATCATTATTATATGATGATGATGATGATGATGATTGATGTTCTGTCAGTAGACATGTCCTGCTGCTGTTAACCATTGTCCAATTGGGTTGGAAAAAACCTCAGAGAAAACAGTATGCATGTATGTGTGTACGTATGGAATATGTTGCTGTTGCTATTATAAGGTGTCCAGATTTCACACCACACACACACACACACACACACACACAGACACAGACACAGACACACACACACACACACACACACGCACGCACGCACGCACGCACGCACGCACGTCGGCACTCACACACACACACACACACACACACACACACACACTCTCTCTCTCTCAAATAGCAATATATCTGCTCAGTGTACAGTATGAGCAGTGCGGTGTACGTTATATAACCGAGGTAAAGATGAAAAGACGAACATGAACTTAATAACACCAACCACAACAAAATATGAAGTTGGAACAAGACTTTCCCTGGAATATTTCTTCCAACTTCTTTCCACACAAGAATCGCTTCAAACAGTGCTTGTTTTTAACCGTCTCTTTAATCATATTTCCAAGAAGGATCATAGAAGTGTCAGTGAACCTTGGCTTTTTCTCCTACAAGTAATTCACCAGAAGGCACGTAGACTGACTAATGCAAACACACTATAAGAAATAAACCCGACTCTGCAAGAGAATATTGTACAACTAGGTACATATACATCATATGTTGCTTGGTGTGTGTGTGTGTGTGTGTGTGTGTGTGTGTGTGTGTGTGTGTGTGTGTGTGTGTGCGTGCTTGTGTGTGCGCGCACGTGCGTGCGTGTGCCGTGCGCTTGCCTCGCCCACTTTTCAAGGCAGACACACAAAAAGAACTCTTATAATCAACTAGCAGAGTACCCGGCTTCGCTCGGGTATACATGTATACCAGTTTACTTGTTGTTACTTGTGTCAAGCCACTTTAATGCTGTCGGTTTCATATTTCAAACACTATTTGTGGCAAAACTAAATTAATTTCACAATTAATTTCACAAAACTTGATAGACTTTATTTTGTTTCTTTATGTTTGTTTCTATGTTCTCCTCCAAGTGTCCCTCTAGGCTCATGGCAAATTTGGTGGCAATCGGCTGACTCGTTTGGATACACCAACCCCTGACACACAGACACACACACAAACACAGACGCTAGCCGCTTATTATATAGAAGTAAAATATACCAAACGGTACAATCTTTTGTATACATGTACAAGGCCATGTATAAAACTAATATGGGTCTTGTAGCCCAGACGTAATATATTTATATTTGTAGCTGCAATAGTGGGAAGTGTAATCATCATTAATATCATATTGACGATCACAAGGAATGTTGCTAATGACTGATAAAATCAATGTGTGTGTGTGTGTGTGTGTGTGTGTGTGTGTGTGTGTGTGTGTGTGTGTGTGTGTGTGTGTGTGTGTGTTTGTGCAGAGATAAGCGACTGCGGCTTTCTGGGCACTCAGAGAGACATCCGAAATGGAAAGTAGGCCTACTTGAGCGAAGTTAATTACACAAGCGTTCGGGCGTGACAATCCACTCCACTATCTGTTTCCCGTCCAGTCAGAAGTCCGTGAAGTATTCCGCGCAAGCATTTCATTTATTTGTTGAAAAGGAAAACGAAGACAACGCAAAAACACACACGCTCACACAAACGTATCAGCCGCGTGCACACACTATGGAAGCAGGCAGCACGACAAACAACAACCAATACAACAAATCTCTTCAAAATATTCATGAGAAAAATAAAAGCAGCGCAGTTCTCTCAAGGTATTGGTTTGTGAGGCACAAATTCTGCTGAGCGCTTAGGCCCGTGACGGTAAGGGGGGTAATACGTATGCAGGCGAAAAGGTACCTTGAAGAGTTGCGGCCCGTTACCTGACGCTATAACAGACAGGCTAATATCATATAATCAGTCTAGCGAAACGGTAGTCTGACTATCTGCCTTTGTCCTGAAGGTATTATCGTCAACTGAAGGGCTAGAACTCTTCAGGGTAGCAGTGAGGTCCTTTGCCATCGACTAAATTGCTTCCCCTGTGCAATGGTATCGCTCGATTTCCAAAGCTATCGGCTACAGACCACAGATGCAAATTTCGAGGAAAACGCTATATATTTCTCTTACACATAACATTGCATCTGACACCCTAAAATGCGTTAAAATTCACGAAAAAAAAATTACAAAAATCCGGCAGCCAAAGACTCATATGTAGAGTAAATTTCAACAACTTCCAATATTCCGTTTTTGGGCAATGTTAGCAGCGACCATATACCCCCCTCATTTTTCTCTGCGTCTGCTGGTTCCTGTGCTAGCCGCGCATGAATACAAATAGTCCACAAGCCAGGCTCATTTTTCCCTAATTTCACTTTTACCTGGCATAAAACTTATTTATAAAGCAAAAAAAAAAAAAAAAAAGCCCCAGATAGCCATTTTTTATTCTGCACAGAATTTTTAAAAGGGGTAAAATTTTTGTACTATATTTAGCGTAGTTCTTACAACATGACCCGGAAGCTATCAGTGATCTGTAGCCTGTAATATGCAACAAAATGCGCATGGGTTGCGACAGATATGACTGGTATTCAAGCTCGGCGATCTGATGTGATATGCGAGTTCCGAAACAAAAATAATTGTCTAGGTTTCTGGGTAAGCGGCGTTTGACATACGGCATGTCTACGAAGTGTAGCTGATATGTAATATTATCGTTTTCACAACTTGACGTAGGTCACGTCGCGAGTGACAAGGAAACTGCATATACGATTCACTGATGTGAAATTGCACAGATTGAAGGCCTCGTTCTCCAAGGGGGTGGGGGGGAGGGGAGGTGGGGGGGGGGGGGGGGTAGGGTCCACCGTGTCACGTGATTAGAAGTTGCTCGATGATACGCTGATCTGCGATAAGAAAACACCGATATCGCTCTGTTTCGGCAAATTTCTCCAGAATCTCTTGATCAGTAGCAAGTAGCAAAATAATTGAATACCCCCAAACCCCCTCCCACCCTCCCCGAGCGAGCCCTGACCCTCGAGTAAATACATGATGGTAGCCCGGGCTAGGGAGGACGGATGATTGTTGCTGCTGGCTTCATATGTGGAATTTCCCGTATAAAATATCGCATCTCAGCCTCAGTCACCGAGTCCTACCCAGGTCGGCAGGAAAAAGTCTTCTGGCGTCATAATGACGTCCGCGTGTGATTTAGGGACCGCGGAGTTGTTGTAGTAAATGACGTCACCGCCTGACAGGTACCCTGCCCACCAGCCGAACGTTCCTAACGTCATGATCACGTGATCACACGACGCCAAAACAGCGAGGTCAACACCAGCGGAGCCTCTGTCCATGACGTAAAAGTCTTTGGCAGTCAAAGTCTTCTTACACCAGTTGACGTCATCAGAGGCGACGATGAATATGACGTCACGGTACTTTTTCCTCATGTAGTCCGCCGCTCTGTCGAGGTAGGACTTTGGAGCGGGCCTGTAACCTTGGTTGACGTGCTTTGACATCAACAGGTCGCCTCTGCGAACGTGCACACCTACTGTGATGGCTTTCTGTCCAGATTTCCTGTACTTGTTCAATATGGCTGCCGCAGCGTTTTGCACGTTTGCTAGAAAAGTGAACTCTCGCAATATCAGGTCTCTGTAGCAATGGAAATACTTCCAGGATTGAAGATACTGCATGAGATACACGTCTGCCTGTGGCAGGCTTTCGAACTTCGGGTCATACGTCCTTATAGTTTTTTCTGAGATGACCTGGAACCCTTTGGAACTACGATCCTTCACGTGAGTAGTCCGAAAGACGCCCTGGAACCCGTTTCCCCTTCGAGGAAAAAACGGTGACCTGTTGTTCATTTGAGAGATTCCGAGTAAAGAAGCGTACTGGAACATCTGGTTACCCAATCTTCCGTAGACTCCTGACGTCACACTGTATTTCTGGCCAGCTGAGTTTGTAACCATCCCTGTGTCGTTGCCGCCGCCTGACTTCCCTTTGAGCCTTTCGTTCAGAGCCTCGCAGAACGGGTTTGATCCAGCCTGTTTTTGTACAGGCTTTGGTGTGAGGAGATGCGGATTTTGGGAGCTGTAGTTTGTGGGAAATGATCGACTGTCTCGCGTTATGGAAGGAACTGTGAACTTTGCGCTGAACTGAACGATGAACAGAAACCACAAGACGGCACAGAGTGCCACAGCTATACAGCACCGCTGTTTGGTTGCACATGCTCTTTCGGAACCTGAATTTTTGTTTTTGCCTTCTTCAAGTTTCATTTTTAGTCTCCAGGCCCCGTATGTAAAAGTCGAGGTTAATTTAATCCACGGCTGCGGGCCTAACCCAGACTAGGACAAAAGAAACCCAAAAGCAAAATTAAATAAAAAAGGAAGCGAAGAAAGGAAGAAAAAAATCCTTCTATAACGGCTCAGACACCTTGCTGGAATGGGCCCGCTTCCTGATTTAAAACGAAAAACAACAGAAATTTTAACCCTAGAGCTAGTTTAGTTCGAGGTTAGACTCTAACCCGGGGCTAAAAGTCCTAACCTCGACAATTACATACGGGCCCACTTCCTGCAATACCTGCAAGAACCACCTGTGCACTGTGCACCTATGCACTGTGTTATGTTTAAGTCGTGTCATTATATTAAGGCGTGCACTTGAAAAGGTGGAATTCTCATGAAAAAAAAATGAAAAAAATAACAACAACAAAAACCTGCACCTTCTCATGAAAAAAAAAATCTGATAAAACTCTTCTGTACGTTCAGAAAGCAGTATCATGGATAAAACTCTTCTGTATGTTCAGAAAGCAGTATCATGGATAAAACTCTTCTGTATGTTCAGAAAGCAGTATCATGGATAAAATTCCTTCGTCTTCGGGGTTTCAACCTTATCAACTTCTGCATTAGGAACACGGCGAAAACACAACACTGACAGTCAGCACAGTCGGCATGCACTACAATTGTGTTGTTTCCTGAAATGTACGTATCGTCCGCAACAGAGACAAAAACGTGCGTTTCATATCAAACATCCACAGCAAGTAAGACACGACACAAAACCCATTCACAGTTGAGTCTTTCTAGTGTTGTTGTTGTTGTTGATGTTGACGATGATAATGTTGGTGGTTGTGATTCTTTTCTTTCTTTCTTTTTTTCTTTCTTCTCCTTTTTTTTTTTTTTTTTTTTTTTTGACAGGGAGTGTGTGTCTTCTCTGAAGACCTGTACAGGACAGACGCTGACTATGGTATTTTCAACACGCTTGCGCACAATTTCATGCAGGGCTCTGCGTGGCAACGTTGCCTCCAAAATTGGTTAACTGAGTTTTCAAGAGCAGAAGTCTGCGCTGCTTTCAAGTGCATCCCCCAGGAACACACTGAGTTATATCTGCAGAACGTGGTTCCCGAGGTGAGAGGCTGCCTGGAACAACAACACAACACAAACAACTTGATCACAAGACAAGCACAACATCATCACGAGGCACAGATAACAACATTTGTTTTCATTTCATCATAGAACGCCTACTTTGGTTGGACGTCTTTCTCGACTGGACGCCTATTTTGATTGGTCCGATCGCCCGTCCTAGAAATCTAACATAAGCACGGCCGAAAATTGCCGATGTTACAAAAAAAAAGTACTAAGTGTACGTAGAAATTGGTAGAATTCACTCAGAGACTCGAACTAAGCTTTGCCTTACACGTGGATAGTTGTCGCACTATCCTATCGACTATCAGCCGTTAATCCGTTCCGGATAGTCATCCGATTGTCCATCCATCCCTGCGGACAGCCCCCTATCCGATATATACCCGCGATAGAATTGACTTCTAAATTTCTATCCACTGGTCGCTAGTCTAGCAGTCAGCGACCAATCAACAGTAGGGTGGTCACGTTGAGTCGCGACGTATTCAAGATGGCCGAGAAGTACATTCTCAGCCTGCCTGCATGAGTTGCCCCCCGTGCATACACAGGCCGGCAGCATGCATGCATTTTTCGCGGCAGGTTTGTGCTCTGCCACGAGAAATGCGTGCTTGTTGCGGCAAGAGAGACAACTCATGTAATGCAGGCAATGATCTCGAAACAGGCTGAGAGTGTACTGTGCTGGTGAATGCGACAGTTTTCATCGCGTCTGTGCACACTGTGAAATAACACAGGGACCTCAAAGTTGTTCGCAGCTGTCCGCTTTCCTTCTCACTGAGTATTTCTGTTTTTTTCCTTCTTAGCTATCACTTAGCTCTATCAGCTCGGTCTCGGTTAGCCCGACTTGGCCGTCGTCGGAGGGGCCTAAAGCTATCGACGGACTCGGAACAGGGTTGGTTTTAGTATGCCCGTACTGCGGGAAGCGGGAACTGTCTCCGCCAACCGAATGACCGTTTTCGCCAAGCGGAAGTTTGTCTGCCAGCGCGTTCTAGAGACAAGGCTGGCGGGAACGACACGCCACTCTGACGCAAGCAATACATGCAAGAAGAAACCAAACAAAAGACGCGAAGGTTACATGTACGGATGACCACAACACACTGCGCAGACACTGTAACAAACACTGTGTACATAAGCTGTGCCTACGCGTAACAAACCCAGCGGAGTTTCAATCGGCGGCTGGTCGGTATATAATTATGCGTTCCGCTTGTAAACAAACATGGCGTCTGAAAGCTGGGGAGAAGTCATTGCTGAACAAGAACTTTATGGTAAATTTGGTGGGTAAATTTTCGCTGTGAAAATGAAAGCAAACACCATTATACAGTTTGCTTGGTAATAATTATTTTCGCAGTGGAAATGAAAACAAAACCATTGTAGGTTAGTTTCCCGTGGTGAAGCAGTTCTTGTTGCCTGAGGGAGGTGACACAAAAATAATTGTACCCCGCGGCCTGCGGCCTTGGTGTACACGCTTCAGGGTCGTTGTCAGTGACCTCCCTCGGGCTACAAGAACTGATTAACCGCGGAAGACCAGCCTATAGAGAGTGTGTAATACAACATGACAATCCACATAACATGGCAACATCAAACAGTCACCAACAACCGTACAGAGTGAGAAGTGTTCATGCGATTGTTAAAGTAGTGACTGACAAACGAAACAGATCAACGTTATCAAAGAAGTACTGTTGCCACAGCATTGCACATATAGATGTTCGAGTGTAAGTTAGAAAATAAAATGATAGCGAAACTGAGAGTGAGTGAGTGAGTTTTTAAGGCTTAGAGCCGCGCAAACCACAAAGATTAATTCGCGGCTGAGCGAAACTGAGAGCAAATAACAGTGCCTACGCGCGTGCTTGTGTGTTTTGGTTGTTTGTTTTGTTTTTTGTTTGTTTTTGTTTTGTTTGTTTGTTTTTTTGTTGTTTTTTTTTGGGGGGGGGGGGGTGTTGGGTTTGGGTTTTCGTGTTGTTAGTTTTTGTTTTTGTTTTTTCCAAAGTCAGCTTCTGCAAGCGCATTTGTAAGTTTTTTCGTGTTCGCCTGCGCGCTTATCTGTTTGGAAAATCATTTCTCAACTTTGCTAATTAGACTACCGCTTTAACCTTATCAGACAAAGTTCAGACCAGTCTGTGAGTGTAGAAAAAAAAATGGCCCGTAAACGCTCTCGGTTTTCTCAACCCAAGAAAAGTCTTATCAACAACACCCCTAACGCACAAACTACCCCGCAGAGCAAAAGTGCGCGATGGTAGCGGGTACCGCTGCGTCTCCCGGATGTTTTGAACGACGAAGCCGTCAAAGGAATGAACTGCTCCTTCTCAGATGCCATGGTGTAGACAGAAATTCCCTCTGTGGAAGAATACAACTGACGGGGGGTGAAAATAACCCTCTTCTCTTGCTTCGGTTCTGAAGCTGTCGAGATCTGATAAACTGGATACGAAGAACAATCGGTTCATGCGCCAGAAACCGGATAAAAGGATATTAGTTTATGCCACTGGATACCGGATAAGAAGGAAATCGACTTATCCCGCAAAAAAAAAAACACAAAAAAACGGATATGAAGAACAGTCGTGAATCTGCCAAAAACCGGATAGTCGCTTATCCCGCCAGAAACCGGATAAGAAGAACAATTACGACACAGGTTATGCTGACGGCGAACATCATTAAGTAATACCTTGTTGAGCTGCATCGTCTGGACTTTGTCGGCTCCGGGAGTTTGACAAGAACAAGTTTGTCTTGGTCAATGGAATCCATGTTTGATTCTGCGCAGACCTCCGCACACTTGATATGAGAATAGAATCTTTTCAATCTTGAACGGTGTACTGGCCTTGTTGAGGCGAAGTAATCTTGCTGCTGACTTTGGTTCTTGTAACAGCGGTTGCTTTGATCTGATTTGTCTCTAAACACAAAGTTTGCTGTTACGCAGCTGAATCTTCCCCAGTGCTGTTACTGACTTGTCTCAGTACTGATAATTATGTCTTCAATGAAGACCTTTAAAGCCACACATCCTCGGCTCGTACTTCAGTCCTTATAACCCACGTGTCGACAATGAAGACTTTTAAACGCCGCCCGGACCCTTAATGACCAGTAAGCGTACGGTGCACGCAGATTGAACTGGGGTCAAGTTTTCGGTCAGAACCGAGTATTCTCAGACTCGGGGTCAACCAATTGGCAGCACAGCGTGCCGTGCATACTGAGTAAACGGCGTATTTTTCGCCGGATACCTGTTTCACTGCCGCCAGTGAGCGCTTTTTCTCGAGTAAGTGTTGTTCAGTAAAACAAGCTACTTGTTTGAATTGTGATGTTCTCTGCTTTCTTTTGTGTGTCACCGACTGAGATGCTAGCCAGTATCGCAACCAAATCGGTATCCGTGTACCTCATTGACAAGGCAAGGGAAACAACTTCACACACCTGGTCAAAACTGCAGTGAAGCAGTTGCGTCCCTTCGGTCGACAGCTTG
>JACVVK020000119.1:1370000-1372500 GCA_018292915.2 Batillaria attramentaria | reverse complement strand
AGATGTAATAAAACAATATGCTGTGCCTTTGTATATCTCTGACAACATTCACCAAATCCCTCTTGATGGTCTTCAGCTTGTGGTATCTGACCAGCTCTTCTTTGAGACACTTTTAATGGAAATTCGGGGGAAAACAATCGCATATGCCTCTTATAAGAAGAAAAAAGAAACTGAGGAAGAAGAAAAGTTACTTAAAGATCTTCTCATGCTAGAGAAAAATGTATCAGAAAATACTGTGCAACTAATAGAACAGGTGAAGCATGATTTGCAGCAACTTAGAAATAAAAAACTAGAAGGCATAGCCGTGAGATCCAGAGTACAATGGTTGCAGGAGGGGGAGAAAAATAGTCGATACTTCTGCAACCTTGAAAATAGAAACTTTGTTAGTAAAACTGTCAGTTTTCTAGATAAGGGAGATGGAACCATTATCTCAGAGCAAAAAAATATTTTAAATGAGGTTAAAACTTTCTACCAAACACTGTACAGTGAAAAATGCGTCCAGGATGTTGACTTGGACAGTTTGATCCAAGATGCTCCTGTGCTTGCTCCAGAGGAGGTGGAGAAACTGGAAGGGGAAATAACTTTTCAAGAAGCAGCTTCTGCCCTTAAGAATATGAAAAATAATAAAAGCCCTGGGCCGGATGGCTTTACAGTTGAATTTTTCAAATTTTTCTTTTCTGATATTGGAACTTTTTTCATCCGGTCAGTAAACGAAGGTTTTAGAAAGGGAGAGTTGTCAGTGACCCAGTACCAGGGAGTAATTACATGTATCCCCAAAGATGGCAAACCCAAACAGTTTATTAAAAACTGGAGACCCATCTCCCTGTTAAATGTCTCCTACAAAATAATTTCTTCATGCATAGCTTTACGCTTACAACATGTACTTCCAACAATCATACATACTAGTCAAAAAGGATTCATGAAGGGAAGGTATATAGGGGAAAATTTGCGGTTACTATATGATGTACTTCTAGTCTCTGAAAAAGAACACATTCCAGGTCTCCTACTCATGGTCGATTTTGAAAAGGCATTTGACAGTGTATCTTGGAAATTTATTGAAAAGGCACTCGCTTTCTTTCGTTTTCCAAATTGTATCATTCAGTGGTTTCATACTTTATACAGCAAGGCCTGTGCTTGTGTGTCATTTAATGGTCAGTATACAGGCTGGTTTCAGTTATTTCGCGGTTGTAGACAAGGCGACCCAGTTTCGCCATATCTGTACTTAATTTGTGCCGAAATATTGTCTTTGATGCTCAGAAAGAATACTTCCATTAAAGGTATAAGCATGAGGGATCGGGAGATTTTGCTGTCACTCTTCGCAGATGACACCACATTGTTTCTTGATGGTTCAGAAAGGTCGTTCTCTGAGGCCATACATACATTAGATGCGTTTTCGGGAATGTCAGGATTAAAAGTGAATAATGACAAGACTCAAATACTTTGGATAGGGAGCAGGAGGAACTGCAATGTAAAATTTATGAGAGATAGAAATTTTGTTTGGGATCCCGGTACTTTCAGAGTTCTTGGAATTACATTCTCAATTAAAATCAATGATATGTGTGAAATAAATTATAATGGAAAATTAAATGAAGTTAGAAAGACTTTGGCAAGATGGAAAAAGAGGCAAATTACTCCGTTCGGAAAAATTACAATTATAAAAACCCTAATTGTATCAAAATTGACCTATTTGTTTGTGAACCTACCAGACCCTCCTGCTCCCTTTCTGAAAGAACTTGATCAAATTTTATTTAGATTTCTTTGGGGAGGCAAATGTAATAAAATAAAAAAGTCTGTTCTTTGCAGACCATATGATGAGGGAGGTCTAAAGATGTGTGACGTCTATTCTTTTCTTTCTACTTTGAAATTAAGCTGGCTACGACGTCTTCGAGTAGATGGAGATTTCGCTCAATTATGTATTGCTTTCTACCCTCTGCTTGGGAATTTGTATAAGTTTGGTGGCGAATATGCCAATTTGGTCATGCGAAGTGTACACAATCCTTTTTGGCATGATGTTGCCAAACATTACAAAAAATTATGTAATATGTATACCCTGAAAGACGCGAATGACTTCATGGCTGAGCCAATCCACTTTAATGTAAATATCACTAGAGATAAGCATGTAGTTCATGTAAAGGAATGGGTTGACTCCAACATCCTTCAAGTAATTGATTTGGTCAGCGGTAATGGAAACTTCCTGACCTTTCAGCAGTTCAGGGAAAAATATGTAACTGTGACAGGGACCAATTTTTTGATGTACCAAGGCATTATCCAGGCATTAAGGCACTTCCAATTGAAAGTGGGACTTCCATTGGTCGCATGTAACAATGTTATAAGTGGAGTTTGGCGTTGTATCCACAGAGGTAATCAGGCTGTTAAATCAGTTCTTCTTAATGATGCCACCTTACCAACGTCTGCGACAAAGTGGAATAACACATTTGAAGGGTTGGATTGGAAATGCATTTACGCCAAGCCTTTCAAAACCACTTGTGATGTACAGCTT
>JACVVK020000119.1:1355000-1367500 GCA_018292915.2 Batillaria attramentaria | reverse complement strand
AAAACCCGGTATCACCTATCATAAGCTCGACCTGGGCTCGAACCCACGCTTCATCGCCATGACATTGGTGACGGCCGTTCGGCAGTAGCGCAGCGGCTAAATCCGACGCGCTACCTATTAGACCACCGCTCACCCCCACCGCTTTACCGTACATGCCCCTACAGGGTTTTTTTTTCCCCCTTCCTCTCGCTCGTTCTTTTATCTTGTGTGTGAAGGAAGACTGAGGCACAAAGAGATTCGCGAACTACAGTAGCTAGAAATGTGCGGTCGAGTGTGCCAAGGTTACATTAGAATTGTTCACGGTCCACTGTGCACACGTCCGATTCAAACGACAGTAGCTTCCACGTGGGAAACGTTTTTGTTTCAGCCATGCATGGAAAACAGTATAAAACTGACACACTCCGCTGCACGTTGTAGCCGAGCGTCACACGAGACACACGGAAAAAGATCCGCTGCACGTTGTGACAGAGTGTCACACGAGACACACGGAAAACGACCATGTTAGTTGTTTAATTGGCCTGTAGACACCGGCGTGACACCAGCCTCAAGTTAGCCACAAAAACATTACTTGTCACGAGTGTCAATCGTGTAGCAGGGCCTGAAGCCAGTTTCCTTTATCAACAAAACCGCGGTAATCTTAAAGAATAGTATACGAAATTCTGGGAGCTATTTGCACGCACTTTTTCGGGTGCTTTCGGTTCTGCTCGATGCAAAGAGACGTTAGACACCCTGACCTGCTCACTTTGACCTCTCCTCACGCTTCCCCACAAACATGCACACTTGAAAATATTCTGAAATGCCGGACTGCCGACCGCAGCCGAGCAGTCATCTCCCTACCATTTTGATTTCCGAGTGTCGTTTATCCGGTAAAGCAGGCGACACGCGAATAGGAAACGGCCTGTGAATGAATGAATGTGCTTCGCCGTTGATTCATCGTGTACACTGACACAGAGCAGAGACACACATCTAACGTGCGTGCAAATAGCTCCCAGAATTTCGTATACTATTCTTTAAGATTACCCAAAACCGCATTTGAAGTTTGCTCTTGTGCTGCGTGTGCGTGTGTGAAGCACCACTGAATTCGTCCCTGAAAATGTTCTTAACGGTTGTGTGTGTGTGTGTGTGTGTGTGTGTGTGTGTGTGTGTGTGGAAGTCGAAAGTTTTTATTGACATTGGCACGGCGGCCATTATCACCAGGTGAGAGGTGGTACAGTAAACAGACGATGAACAGTGGAGGAAGTACAAAGGTATACGGGAAAGCTGTAGATTGCTAGTACTATGGGAGATAATTTTTTTAAGTGCACATCAAATTTTTCCTCAATGTGTGTGTGTGTGTGTGTGTGTGTGTGTGAGTGTGTGTGTGTGTGTGTGTTTGTGTGTGTGCACGGTGTGTGTGTGTGTGTGTGTGTGTGTGTGTGTGTGTGTGTGTGTGTGTGTGTGTGTGAGAGACAGAGAGAAAAATGTTTCGTGTGTGTGTGTGTGTGTGTGTGTGTGTGTGTGTGTGTGTGTGTGAGAGAGAGAGAGAGAGAGAGAGAGAATGTTTCGTGTGTGTGTGTGTGTGTGTGTGTGTGTGTGTGTGTGTGTGTGTGTGTGTGTGTGTGTGTCAGTTGTGTGTGTGTGTGTGTGTGTGTGTGTGTGCGCGCGCGAGAAATGTTTCGTGTGTGTGTGTGTGTGTGTGTGTGTGCACGGTGTGTGTGTGTGTGTGTGCACGGTGTGTGTGTGTGTGTGTGTGTTAAGAAAACAATGAAAGTTCCGTGCCCTTGTGTGTGCGCGTGCATATACGTGTTTATCTCTCTGTGTCTCTGTATGCATGTGAGCACGCAAAATCATCAAGAAAAGCAAGTTTAAACTGACACCAACCCGCCCAAAAACTGGACTTCAGAAGCAAATCGGTCATTACTTACCAAACGAATCCCATCTCCAAACACCAACTAAAAACCCCAATTGAGCGAGAGGCAACTGACTCACTCACCTTCGTCAGTGTTTACAACAAGTCGCCTGGCTTCGAGCAAAGCCTCACTACAGTTCGTTTTCTACTCTCCAGCCGACACAGCCACGTTCTGCTGGGGTCTTCTCCACAATAGGTACTCTTCTGAATCGGACTCTGTTTGAGTCAGTGTTCACTCATAACAAGCCTTGGTGGCGAGAACGTAGAACCGTTCCGTCGACCTGCGAGGCGGCTGTGCACTGTTTTGCGAACATCCTGTCCCGTTTTAGAATTCAAAGCTGCAGTCGATATTAACTCTTTAGCTCAGTGGACGATCGGCCGAGAGAAGCACGGCCTCTTCCACAGTATTTTAAACTGAAAGGGTGTTCGCCCACTGAGCTGCGTATGGATATTTGCTAAGAGAGACCTCTGGGGGCGTGGGATTAATGGGCATAGGACTATCGACTAATGATACGTAGGACTGACGAGACTTCGAGTAAGTGTAGGACAATCGACACGTAAGACAATCGACCACGGGACTATCAAGAATTCGGACTATCGTCACGTAAGACGACCGTAGGACTATCAAGAATTCGTCACGTAGGACTATCGACACGTAGGACTATCAAGAATTCGGACTATCGTCACCTAGATTTCTCGGCCTAGGACGATCGACACGTAGGACAACTGCCACTTCGGACTATCGGCGGCGTTGTCTGCTGCCAAGACGAACAACTCAGCCCTGTGGAAGAGGCCAAAGCGAGCCTGCCCCGCACCTTGCAATGCCGGCTGTCGCAATGCAATAGGAAACCGTTTCTCGGCTGGTCGATATCGGAAAGCACCGAAGCTGCACACACAGCTCGTTTCTAACCAGCAAGTGCCACGTCAGTCTTTTAGGTCTGGTTTAACCCTTTCTATGACAACCAGTTCGGTTCTCGTCTGTTCTGGTCTGAGGTTGTCACATTTATGTTCTGATTGTGTGCAAAAAAAAAAAAAAAAAAAAAATCCCACGTCTATATTTCGAAGAACAGTAGGCTGTGGCCGGTGACGTCGAGCGGTTAGCCGCTCGCGGCCTCTGGGTTTTTTTTTTGTTTTTTTTTTCGAAGGAACTCTTCCTGCCTACCTCTCAAATTCCCTTACAGTCCACCAAACAGCACGCACTCTTCGTTCTTCTTCTGAAAAACTATTGAAAATTCCTCGTCGAAACCTCAAAACAGTTCGCGAGCGCGCGTTTAGCTTTGCGGCTGCCCCGTCACTCTGGAACACACTACCTGCCGGCCTGAGAGACCAGTCGGACATAGATCGTTTCAAGTCTGACGCATCTGTTCCGGCTGGCTTTCGACTAGGCCCACTTTCCTCCTCCTGATTCAGCTGTTCTCTGTGTGTGTGTGTGTGTGTGTGTGTGTGTGTGTGTGTGTGTGTGTGTGTGTGTGTGTGTGTGTGTGTGTGTGTTTGCATATTTGTTGGTATGAGTGCGGGAGTACGCGCATTCAGTTGAGTCACATTGTGAGAATTATAAAAACAATTATAAATTATAAAAACAATTCATTATTATTATTATTATTATTATTGTTGTTGTTTGAGCCTAATTAATTTTCTTCTTTATTTCTACTTTGGCATTTTTACACAGACGAACGAAAAACAATGACATTAACAGAGCCTAATTTACATGTGAATGCGTCACTCTGGTCAACGAATTCCTCCTTACGAAGTCCTGCTAAACATGCTTTCGTTTTTCGTTCGAAATAGATGTATTTGAAGACAAACCTGGAGTGAGAGTGCTTGGTTTTCAAAACTAAAGGCGACATCGGCATAAATTAATAATAATAAATAATAATAATAATAATGAGTATTGTATAGGCGCTTTACCCAATTTCATGAATCGGCTCAAAGCGCCGCGAACTAAACCCACATGTGGATCCGCCCCGACCCAGAAAGCACGGTGAAGGTTAATTTAAATTTTTAATGATGTTATGCTTTCGTCATCGCAGATCGCTCTGTCAGACAAAAGGTATTGCGAGTTCTGTAACGTGAGAACTCCCGGGGGCTAAGCAAAATGGTTACCGGGGGTGTAATACGTGAAGATGTGCTCCTCAGGGGCACTTCCCTCCAGGGATGCACTCCCTCTTATCCGACCAAGACATACTCCACCCTCACACGCTAGATTTACTCCCAAGCTGAAAACACTCCACTAATGAAACAAACCGTTAGTTTGCGTGTAGCTTAGAGTAGAGGGGGTACATCCAGCTTTAAAGCGGGAAGTGGGCCGGAGTATATGACGCTGGGAGTACATTCTAAGATCTAAGCTCCCAGCAAAAAGCTTTCCGAAGTGTGAAAAAAAATTTACAGAGTCGACCGTACAAGCACAGTCAACTCTGTCACAGTTGCACGTTCACTGATGTTCACTGATGTGCGTTCCCTTGAATGGTCTGTGAATGGTAATTTTTATTTGTAGATTGAAGCATTTTTATGCGTGACTATATAACGCCTGAGGCTAAAAGCCTAGGGAATATATAGGCATTTTGAGACCATTTCTGTTCTTTGACCTGGATCGGTTCAAAACTATAGCACCGCTGTATTATGCTGATGAAATGAGTGATCGCTCGCTTGATAAACGGTTTCATCTTGCAAACTCCGATGAAGAAAAGGAGAAGGAAAAAGTGACACCTTTCCCGTACTCAAACCGGAGCGTTTAAAGCGAACTGGCACTCATTTTTCTTATCGCCATCTTGTTTAAGACCCCGTGCTGTAGAACCGTGACTCGGAGCGCGCGCGTGGGTTTCTGGTGGTAACACTATATCTTTCACTTCTGGAACCTTCTGTCGGGAAGACATACGTGATTGTGACTTGTAAACACTGTGATGTTAAAAACGAACCCTTGACATCTAACGCAGCGCTGCATCGATTTGTACTGTAGACGGGGCTGAAGAAACCCGATGCATGTTTGTTTGTTTGTTTGTTTGTTTGTTTGTTTGTTTGTTTGTTTGTTTGTTTGTGAAGTGAAGTGAAGTGAAGTGAAGTGAATAGCTGTTTCCGGTTTACCACCCCAACAGTCTGGAACTCACTGCCTGCTAGTGTGAGGCAGCAACCTACGCTGTCCTACTTATTTCCAAATCAGAGCCATCAGTTTCAACTTGCCCTTTAATGATTCATATGACCGTGGTGCCTGCTGTTTTATGTTTATAGGATGTGTTCTCTGTGCGTGTGAGAGATGTGTGAATGCGCAAACGAGTTGATGAATTGCATAACTCTACACCCTACCTTTAAACACAAACAAACAAACAAACAAGGGTCGGTGGGTGGGTGTTTGGGGGTTTAACGTCCTTTTCCACCACATACGGGTGATATCAAAGACGGGGCAACGAGGAAAATGCCAGCACAAATATTTGGCCCCAGCCGGGATACGATCTCACGACCCGAGCATTAGAAGTCCAGCGCTCTACCATTCGGCCACCCCGGCTCCCCAAACAAACAAACAAACAAACAAACAAACAAACAAACAAACAAACAAACAAACAAACAATCAAAAATCGCATTTATACAGTAATAAACAACAAATAATACATGTAATAACAATAAATCGCATTTATACAGTTATAAATGCGATTTAGTAGTAGTAGTAGTAGTAGTAGTAGTCGTCGTAGCAGTAGTAGTAGTATTTTTGTGTGAGTTGTCTCCCTTGCCGCAACAAGCACTCATTTTTCGTGGCAGAGCACAATGCTGCCGCGAACAATGCATGCTTGCTGCGGGTTTGTGTATGCACGGGAGACAACTCATGCAGGCAATAATCTCGAAACAGGCTGAGAACGTATTGTGCTGGTCAATGCGACAGTTTTCACCGCTTCTGTGCACACTGTGAAATAACACGGGGACCTCAAAATTGTTCGCAGCTGTCCGCTTTCCTTGTCACTGAGTATTTTTGTGTTTTCCTTCTTAGGTATCACTTAGCTCGGCTCGGTCTGGGTTAGCCCGACTTGGCCGTCGTCGTAGGGGCCTAGAGTTATCGACGGACCCGGAGCAGGGTTGGGTGGCACTGTGACGGTCAACGTCGTATGGGTCAACGCGACAGAGGGGCGTCACGTGCTGTGTGCGACCGACACCACAACACGAACCAAACACACAGAAGCGCGCGCGCACACACACACACACACACACACACACACACACACACACACACACACACACACAGAGTGGCAAAAACCCTCACACACACACACACACACACACACACACACACACACACACACACACACACCCCACCACCACCACCACCACAATCAAACGCGCTACAAAGACTGCGGCACAAAATAAATCAATACCTTGAGCTGCGCGCTGGAGCAAGCCCTACAGTCTACCTGTTGTAAAACACTCCGCCATTCTTACCTGCTCGGTCGACCCTCGCCAGAAAAGCAAATGGTATAGATCAGTCACCCGACGAGATTGTTTCCTCTTCCACCGCGTGAAAATAGCCCAGGGGTTGAATACTTCTAAGGGCAATAAGAGACAAGAACGATTTACTTCTAGGCTCGGGTCTGTTGCCGGTGTCATAAAGTTGTTAGACCCCCCTTAGTTCTTGGACTCCCTGGTCCATCAACTCTTGCGTTATTGGTCCCGGCTGGGGCCAAATATTTGTGCTGGCTTTTTCATCGTCGCCCCGTCTTTGATATCACCCGTATATGGTGGAAAAGGACGTTAAACCACCAAACACCCACCCCCACCCCCATCCACCCACCCACCCCATAGTGTTATTGGGCCCCCTCATTTGTTAATAGACCACTCCTGCGATTAGATATTATTCATCACTTCTGGCGTATTGAGGTTGTGTGCGATTCTCTGACCAACATACAATCAAACAAAACGCCTTTTTGACAAAGCTGTGGAAATGACATCTCCTAAGGGAAATAACTCTGGTCTGCTCCAAAGATCATTTTTGGTACTTTTTAAAATACTTTACTACTAACAGTTTGTGATGTTATGTTATGAATGTACACCGAAACCATTATATGTCGTGTACAGGGTGTTTGGGTGTTTGGGAGTTTAACGTCCTTTTCCACCACAAACGGGTGATATCAAAGACGGGGCAACGATGAAAAGGCCAGCACACATATTTGGCCACAGCCGGGATTCGAACTCACGACCCGAGCACTGGAAGTCCAACGTCTACCATTCGGCCACCCCGGCTCCCCGTATGTCGTGTACAAGTTACAAGGAAGTCAACAAAGATTTAAGTAATTCAGAGTATTCAAATGAGGAGGAAGTTCAACAGTTATAGAGGGGGGTCCAATAATTATACTCTCTGGTTATAATTGCTGCACCCCGGGGGGTCCATTAACTTTAAAGTTATTGGACCGGGGGATCGATTACTTGGGGGGTCCATTAACTCAACCACACCGGCATGCACCACAGTCTCAATGGATCGGTCAGGTTTTCTCATTAACCTTTTGCCGTATGGAGTCGGGCGTAAAACACCCAGGGCTTTCACGTTTTTGCTCATTACTTTCTCATTTTTCAAACGTGTCCTTTGACATTATTTTCAGGTATTAATTCCTCGAGGAGAACTAGAACTGTGACCGTGCAAGCGGCTAAACATGAAATACCGGCACTTACTAGCGCTCAGTTGGTGTAGTTCGCCCGTTAGGGGGTGCAAATGTATACCAGTTATGCGCAGGAGGGGCGAGTGTACTCCAGTCGTCTAGTGGTGGGAGCGATTGTATCCCCGCAACGCGGGAGGGGGTGCAAATATACTCCGGGGCAACCGCGTTCCGGGTCCGTGGATAAACTCTAGGCCCCTGCGACGACGGCCAAGTCGGGCTTAGTTAGTTAGTTAGTTAGTTAGTTAGGGCTTTACACCGCGCTAGCAAAAGTCGGGCTAACCCAGACCGAGCCGAGCTAAGTGATACCTAAGAAGAGTTGCCTCCCTTGCCGCAACAAGCAGAGCACAAAGCTGCCACGAAAAATGCATGCATGCTGCGGGGTCTGTGTATGCACGGGGGGGACAACTCATGCAGGCAATAATCTCGAAACAGGCTGAGAATGTACTGTGCTGGTGAATGCGACAGCTTTCACCGCTTCTGTGCACACTGTGAAATAACACGGAGACCTCAAAGTTGTTCGCAACTGTCCACTTTCCTTGTCACCGAGTATTTTTGTTCTTTCCTTCTTAGGTATCGCTTAGCTCGGCTCGGTCTCGGTTAGCCCGACTTGGCCGTCGTCGCAGGGGCGTAGAGTTATCGACGGACCCGGAACAGAGTTGACTCCGGGGTCTGGCGGGTTGAAGTCACGTGGCCGCTGACTTCGTTCTACTAATTTACTTTATGCCGAAATATCGACGGAATTGACTGGTATACATTTGCACCCCCTAACGGGCGAACTATACCGACTGAGCCATACTAGCCGTGTTCTTGCTGGTGTTTGAAGCCCGAAGTTGGAAACAAGAAACGGTCAGTCACAGTACACAGGTTTGTTTTTGTTTTTTTTTTTTTTTTTTTTCTTTTCTGCTCTTTGGCTCCTGCTGATGTCAAGCAGCACAAACCGAAAAACCGTCGTATAACCCTCACGAACATTTTTCACACACAGTCCATGGTCTTCCGTCACCAAAGGATGGGTTTTGTGATGTTTTTACTATTTTTTTTCTGGTCCTTTTATCCCCCACCGTTTTATTATTATTATTATTATCATTATTATTATTATTTTATTATCATTTTATTATTTTATTTTATTATTTTTTAATGAATGAATGAATTTATTTATTTTTCCTCCCCGCGCCGTGTATGTCAGTACGTCCGCAGAGTTACCTTTTGTTTGTTTGTTGAAGTTATGTCCCATTTGTTTGTGTCCTGAGGAAGGCGAAAGCCGAAACGTTGACCTGTGCCGTCCTTTGTGAAAGTTAAGTGTTTTCTGTCCTTTTTACGTCGCTTTTATTTGTAAAAAAAAATCGAGGAAAACAAGGGAAATTCACTTTAATTTATGCCGGTCATCTTACTCCCTAACATGCCTCATTTGCATTGTAGTCTGTGACCTGTAACATGGGCATTAAACACCTACACTGATCAACTGCTCCTTCTCGCAGACTCCGGGCGCTGGTTTAACTGCTTGTGAAGCGATTTGGGAGACATTTGCCGAAACAGAGCGATATCGATGCTTTCTCCTTCGGCATAAATTAGCGTCTCATCGGACATTCTCAAGCCACGTGACACGAAGGAGCATAATTATCCCCCGTCAGTGTCAGACGTCTATATTGCCCGGCTGATGCATGGACAAAAACACCGAGAAATAATTGACGCTTTTTCGTCAGTTTTCCCAACTGCGGCTGATATTAGATTTTGGTGACGTCACAGACGACATCGTCAAACGAGTCAGCAAGTTATTTTTATCACTCGGTCTTAGTGGTTAGGAAAACTGAATTCCCCCAACCAACTTCCTATCCATGTGGATTCGAACCCGATGCTGCTGGGACCACAGACAAGACACCTTAATCCGTACGCCAAATCCCCTTATCTCAGCTGTGTCACTTTTTTTTACTTTTTTTTTTAAAGCTCCAGTAGGCTATTTTATTTAACGTAGCGTGTTGTCGGTGGTGAGCGCCCAACGGTAGGTAACTGTTGCCCAACGTTCTCTGACGAAGGGAGGTTCTCGCCCTTGTTCAACTGACACGGCGCAGGAGAAACTGAGCTGCATTGTCAGTTTGTGTGTGTGTGTGTGTGTGTGTGTGTGTGCGTGCGTGCGTGCGTGCGCGTATATAAGTGTATATACGCGTGTGCGTGTGTGTGTGTGTGTGTGTGTGTGTGTGTGTGTGTGTGTGTGTGTGTGTGTGTGAGAGAGAGAGAGCGTGTGAAATGCGTGTTGGGTTCATGTCTCGATGCTTTCGGCCAATTCAAAAACAGAATTGGCTAAAACGCGTACACAATGCACAGCTATTATTATTATTTTTATATTTCTTCGGTGTTTTCTTAAGTTCTCTGTTTTTACGTTTTGAGTTTGTTGTTGTTGTCGTTGTTGTTGTTGCTTTTAATTATCATATGTCCGATTGAATACGACCATGCTATCGCCAAATCCTTACCATTACGAAATAAAGTTGCGTTAGTGTTGCTGTTATTAAAGCTCATTTATTCATTCAATCACGCATTCCCTGACAGAAAAGCGCACAATCTGGATGACAGTAGAAGAGCTAGTGTTAAAAAGATGTAAAGTAGCACGTGTCAGATCAACCAATGAAATGCTTCGACTCTGTCTCAAGTCATGACGTAATAATAAATAAACAAACAGTAATATTCAGACCTATTTCAACCGCGATCAGACACGTTGGTCGTTTAGTCCTCCATCCCGACCCAGTGCGGGAGGTAGTGGTCACGTGGTACCAGCCCCGATCCCGCCTCGGAGTCTGGCGTCACTTCTTTCGCGTAGTAGATGACGTCACCGCCAGACATATATCCTCCCCACCAACCAAACGTCCCTGCCGACATGATCACATGATCACATGACGCAAGCACAGCCAGATGTACTGCAGGGGGAGAATTCTCCACGAAGACGGAATCCTCCAGATTAAGGTTTCTTTCACACCATTTGACGTCGTCTGTGACGATTAAGAATATGACGTCATGGTGTTTTTCACGCATGTGTTTTGCTGCTTTTTGGAAATAAGATGGCGGTGGAGTCCTAAAGCCTTGCTTTCTCACACCCAGATGTAAGTAGTCCCTCCTTCGAACGTGCACCCCAATTTTTATGCTGTTCGGACGATCTTTTGTACGTTTGTCGATCAGAGTTTTTGCTAATTTCTGTACACTTGGAATAAAAGTAAACTCCTTCAAAATCGTATCCCTGATGTGGTGGAAATATTTCCAGGACTGAAAATACTGCATGACGAGTACGTTCCCCGGTGGTAGATTCTCGAATTTGGGGTCGTAAGACCCGAACGACTTTTCGTCGACGACGTGGAACCCTTTCGTACTTCGATCGTTGATGTGCGTCACTCGAAATGCGGTGCCCAACACAGATCTTGTCGGGTAAAAGGCATGCTGGGATCTGTTGTTGAGATGAGCTATGCCGAGAAGCGAAGCGTACTCAAACATCTGATTCCCTAGTCGTCCCGAAGCGCCGGTTGTGACGTAACAAGTTCCTGTGCACGCGATGGAATTTTCCTTGTGAATGACGTCATCAGTTTGGTTGTTTTTCAACCCACCTTGATCGCTGTTGCGTTCTTCAACATGCCGACTAACCTGTCGTCTGTATGCAGATAAAAAATCCATATGGTTGGCCAGATGTGACGCTCTTGACACAGAACTATTTTTCGAGCGGAAGGATAAAACCACCATCATGGCTGCGCAGCAGAATGCGCAGAGGAGCAAGACCACATGGAAACCACGTGCCACGTTACACTTAAAGATGGCACTTCTCCAGACAGCCATTATATGGCCTTTCGTCATTTTGATGGCACCTTTCCACCATACCATTCGGCTTCACTCGTCACCTATCAACCGTCGCGAACCCTCCGGTCGTCGACGGAGAGGCTTTTCAAAATTCCGAAGCGCAACCTGAAATCCTTTGGCGAGCGCTCTTTCAGTTTTGTTGCACCAACCTTTTGGAATTCTCTGTCAGCACATCCGAGACACGCGCCCACACTGTCTGTTTTTAAGGGGCAATCTTAAAACGTTCCTCTTTGGTAAAGCTTTCCAGTAATTTCCCGTGTCAGCAACTGGTCAGTTTCACCAGTGTATGTCTGTCCACTGTTTGTAAAATGTGCGTGAGTGTCGGTGAGTGATTGGCGCATTGAGTTTACTCCAAAGAAAATTAATGCGCCCTACAAATGCCATTTATTATCATTTGCAACTCCTCGGCTGATCATGCACACCACCAAAATCACTGTATTCCATTTAGAGGACGTTTCCAGTAATTGCCACGATCCACAACACTTGGAATGATTTTTTTTTTAAATGCTGTCAATTATTGCAAATGTTACTCAATGGAGAAAATAAAAAATACAAATTCTGGTTCTGTTGGGGTTCGAACTCTCCACCTTCTAATCTCGAGTTCGAAGCTGTATTTCATGTTCTGTCGGTGTTTTCTTTTGCCTTGTGTATGCCAAGATTTGATTGTCTGTGCAGGATCGGCGTGGAAGGAGCCTGCAAAAGAGAAGAGAAAAAAAATCGGTGAGCGCATGATAATAATAATAATAATAATGATGATGATGATGATGATGATGATGATGATGTAATACTACTACTACTACTACTACTACTACTACTACCACTACTACTACTAATAATAATAATACAGACAGATATGGCGCATAATGTCCTGTTTGTTGTTGTCGTTGTTGTTATTTTTGAGTTTCGTTGAATGGTTTTGTTTCGTTTCGTTTTCCGTCCTCTGTATCAGCACTGTGGTCAACATACTGCAACTTTACCACGAAACACGAGAGCTATTGTACTTGTAACACTCTCTCACACGATCGGTTCTGCTTCGATCACACACACACACACACACACACACACACACACACACACACACACACACACACACACACACACATTTTTGCACCGGCAAATAAGCAAACATTTTGTTGACTCTCTCTCTC
>JACVVK020000119.1:1337500-1350000 GCA_018292915.2 Batillaria attramentaria | reverse complement strand
AGCGCCTATACAATACTCATTATTATTATTATTATTATTATTATTAAGACTATGTGAACGTTTATCATTTATCGTTTTAGTGTTTCTGAAGAAAACAGAGAGACAGAGACAGAGACAGACAGACAGATAGATAGATAGACAGATGGGTAGATAGATAGATAGATAGGGTGGGTGTTGGGTGGGTGTTTGGGGGATTAACGTCCTTTTCCACCACATAGGGTGATATCAAAGACGGGGCAACGATGAAAAAGCCAGCACAAATATTTGGCCCCAGCCGGGATCGAACTCACGACCCGAGCATTAGAAGTCCAACGCTCTACCATTCGACCACCCCTGCTCCCCAGATAGATAGATAGATAGATAATATAAGATGAGATAAGATAAGATAAGATATCACTTTATTCACTTTAGATAGATAGATAGATAGACAGATAGATGCAGGCAGACAAGCAGACAGACAGAGATTGAGACAGACAGACAGACAGAAGGAGGGGGAGGGGAGAGAACAGAAATAAGAAAAGAAAGAAAAAAGAAAGAAATATGAAGAAAGGAAGAAGGAGAAAAAGGGAAGTTTTAACAAAGAGGGAAAGAAGAAAAAGACAAACAAAGAGCGACTACACATTAGCAGACAATGTTGCAAGACACGCTGGATCGGATCAAGCGTCAAACAGCGGAGACGACAACATCAATAACAACAGAAAAACAAACAAACAAAAACACCAAAAAAAACAACAACAAAAAAACCGATGACACAAAATGACAATGTCAAGCCACGGTCGGGTCCTATCTCGCGAAAATCAGACAGGTTTGTTCAGATTTTCGACAGCCGTGGTACTGGCACTAATCACGTGATTATCCCCCGTGAATCGGAGCTGACCATACCAGACTTGTGCATTGCAGCATTGTGTATATTGTATTGTTTCCAGCATGGGCTGTATTGATTCTTGTTGTGCGCTCTCTTTGGCGGGTGTGTTTGTTGCATATTGCATTATCCGGCCAAGTGATATGGAGTGGCTGAAACACTGTCACATGTTTTTAGCTAATTTGCTGGCAGTTTGGCGTGCTTTCACTCGTATGGCAAAAAGCTGACTTTGTCGGTTTCCTCTCTGTCTGTGTGATACTTTCTGTGTCTGCCTGGCAGTGTGTGTGTGTGTGTGTGTGTGTGTGTGCGTGCGTGCGTGTGCGTGCGTGCGTGCGTGCGTGCGTGCGTGCGTGTGTGTGTTCGTTCGTTCGTTCGTTCGTTCTCTCTCTCTCTCTCTCTCTCTCTCTCTCTCTCTGTCTCTGTCTTTGTCTGTCTGTCTGTCTCTCTCTCTCTCTCTCTTACACCAGCGCTGAAATTCCTCACACTGAACTGTTAATAACGAAATGTGAGGACTGTGTGTCGATAGGATTAGTGTTTGAAATCACTTACGCTTACCTGACTTTATTATTATTTTCACTTGTTTTTGTCATTTTGCCTCGAATACCTCGGACTGTGCAAGTATTCTACTGTTTCCAGTGGTGCTTTCACTAGTTTTCTGGACACTTCCCCAACAGACGGCCGTGCGCGCGAACATTCAGTTGACACGTCCGCTGTGTATAATCCCTAACACTTACACGATATTGACGTTGCAGCGACGCTGCCCATACCAGCTCCCGCTATTTTCATCTCTAGTCTTACTGAAAAGCGGCCAATGAAATTGTGTTTTTACTGCACGAGGACTGTCCGCGCGTGACGTCATTCTGAGTGATAACGTGTGGAAACGTTATAATTTTTCTCTGCTTTCCTTAGCACCGTTGTGTTTTGCTTTGTTTCCTGGAGTTTTCTCAATAGTTGTGGGCTCGTTTCCTGGTGCTGAAGCACTACCATAGTTAACGCATGTCTATTGTTTATACTTGTTGTCACCTTTTATTGACTCAGTACTGACTATATTATCCACTATTACGGTCAAAACTCGTCTGATCCTCAGATATATATCTGTAACATGACTCGCACTGCTCGAAACAACACTTCACCTCCCATACAAAAAATCAACATAGGCCACTTAAATGTATACCACATTTGCAACAAAATACCTGATGTCACTGTTCTTCTTAATCAGGAGCAACCATTCCATATTTTTGGTTTTACCGAATCCAGACTGAAACCTCCAATAAGTGACGACACAATTTCTATTCAAAATTATTCAATCATCCGAAAAGATGCTGTTTCCCCCGGCCACACAGGCATCGTCGCTTTTATTCACAACTCCATCACCAGCTGTGTAGTCCGACGGAAAGACCTAGAGTCGGATAACGTGGAGAGTCTCTGGCTGGAAATGAAATTAAACAAATCCTCCCCTACGTACATAGGTTTCATTTATAGAAACCCAGCAGCTACGTTCACGTGGTATGATGATTTTGTCTCCATGATGGACAAGGTTAGTTGTTGCAAAGGTGACGTACACATCCTGGGTGATTTTAATATTGACTTGATGAAACCCACCAACACAGCATGGACATATACCTTCTCTTTATTTGGTCTTAAGCAAATGGTCACGTCACCCACCAGAGTTGCATCTTCCTCCACCACGCTTATAGACCACATATATACTACAAATACCACGGCCGTGAAAAATGTACATGTACCCTCCATCTCCATTAGCGATCACTTTCCTGTATGTTTTTCACTGTCAACGAAACGTGACAAGCCAATTCCCAAAAATCACACGTCCATTAGGTACAGATGTTTTAAAAAGTTCAATGAAGAAACCTTTCTCATAGACCTTGCTATTACACCATTCTGCGATGTATACCATTACAATGACCCAAACGAGGCGCTGGCGTGCTGGTACAGACTGTTCCTCGGTGTTTTAGATAAACACGCACCTATTAGAGAAAAAAGAGTAAAACATCCCTCCATGCCGCCATGGCTCTCAGATGACATAAAGAAGGCAATGAAGCTAAGAGATAACCTTAAAAAAGAAAACAAAATTGACGAGTTCAAAAAGCAACGGAACATGGTTAAATCTTTAGTTAGAAGGGCACAGAAATCTTTCGCAGAGCAAATCATAGCAGACGGAAAAGACAGTCGGAATATTTGGAAAGCCATCAACATGTTTACCCGGGGCAAAAAAACAAAACGTACATTCATTCCATCCGAACTCTCACCGAACGATTTTAATAATCATTTTTTAAACATTACTGATTCCATAGTCCAATCTAATCTCAATAACCCTGAAGACTATGTATGTCCTGAAGAACTCCGCAGTCACTGTCAGTCAGCAAAAGAAAGTTTTTTCTCTGTTCCACCCATGACAGTCTATGAAGTTGGGAAATCAATCTCTGCTATAAAGAGCAAGGCGTGTGGTCCTGATGCAATTAACATGAACATCCTTAAGTTGTCACTACCCTACATTGTGGAATCACTCACATATATTTATAATCTGTCACTCCAAGACAGTATATTTCCAGACGAACTCAAGAAAGCCAAAGTAGTGCCTATTCCGAAAAGTAAAGATCTCCACAATCTCAGTGACTACCGTCCGATTTCAGTTTTATCAGTCCTGTCCAAACCACTGGAAAGACATATCCATAACCACATGCTCAGTTTCCTAGAAAAACAGCATCTTTTGAATCCGCTCCAATCTGGTTTCCGCCCTCAACATTCGTGCCACACCGCACTTGTCCGCATCGTCGACACTTGGCTATCTGCCATCAACAAATCCCAACTAACTGGTGCGGTCTTTCTTGACCTGAAAAAAAGCCTTTGACTTGGTGAACCACAGCATTTTGTTAAAGAAATTGTCCCTATATATCCCTGATCCTAAGACAATCTCCTTATTTTCCTCATATCTCCAAGGTAGAAGGCAGAAAGTCTATCTAAATGGTGCGTTTTCTGAGGAAGGTGTTGTTAAGCTCGGTGTGCCCCAGGGCTCTATCCTTGGCCCGATTTTCTTTTGTTTATTCATCAATGATATGCCCCTCTCCATCTCAAACCCTAATGTAAGCTGTGATATGTTTGCTGACGACTCCACGCTCCATGCGTCGGATGTGCATGAGTCAAAAGTAAACGAAGTATTGCAGCACAGCCTCACTGAAATCTCCCAGTGGTGTAAAGCCAACCACATGGTAATTAGTACCACCAAAACCAAAAGCATGCTAATTACAACGCGCCAAAAACACCAACGCAAACTATCTCCCCTACGGTTGTCAGTTGGGTTCGAGTCTATCGAGCAGGTCTCGAACCACCGTCTACTAGGTGCCATAATTGACGACCAACTAAAGTGGGAAACGCATGTTGATGGTCTCTGTAAATTATTGTCAAAAAATGTATTCTTGCTATCCAAACTAAGTCGCCTAGTTAGCCCTGACATCTGCAAGCTATTCTTTCATGCCCACGTGCAAAGTCATCTAGATTTTGCGTCCACTTTGTGGGACGAGTGCAGCGAAAATCAGTTCAAAAAGGTAAACTCCGTTCACCGGCGCGCTGTCAAACTCTTACACTCGGGTAATTCTAGTACCGAACAAAAGTTTAAAATCCTCAAACTTCTACCTCTTAAACAGCATCTGGAGTTTAACAAATGCTTACTGATGCACAAAATTGTCTACTACAAAGCCCCAACATATCTCCATCAACTATTTAATTTCGAACATGATAAACAACATAACACAAGGAACAGTCTGCTCCCAGTGCCTCGTCCAAGGGTTGATATATATAAAAGTAGCCTGTCTTTCTCAGGGGCATCCATGTGGAACTCTTTACCACTGAGTATCCAAAACGTTTCCAAATTCATAAACTTCAAACAAATTCTACACGATACGCTTATCTGACGATGTATATAGAAATGTGTTACATACATGTTTTGCAATATTAGAGACGACTGTAAATTTCTTACTTGGCATACAGCCAGTATCATCAGCACATGCCACGTATGTTTTGGTTTGTTTATCGTGTGTATTTTTCTCTCCTGTATTTCCCCTAGATCGTTTATACTTTTCTTTTTTTTAAACATTTTTATTGTTTGTTTGTTTGTTTTGATTTTTTTCTCAATACCCTTTAATGTAGAATAGCAGGACAGCATGTAAGATAGGCAGCAATGCCTAAATGCTCTATCCTGAATAAAAAACGTTTCATCATCATCATCATCTCTCTCTCTCTCTCACACACACACACACACACACACACACACACACACACACACACACACACACGTGATATACATAAAACGCCTAATTAGGTCAGCCGGATTTCCATACCACCTTCACCAATTTCCACACCCCTCCACTGGTTTTCTCGGCTATACATTTTATCTCAGCAGTTACAACGCTTCGTGCGTGGACAGGAAATATTTCAACAGTAGCCTCACGCCGTCATTCGCCTGCAACTGTGTAATGTTGAAAGTCTAAGTGATCAACTGCCGAAAACTCGTAACAGTTACTGGAGTTTCTTAGCGTATGGGGTGAGTAGACAGAGAATCGTACTATCTTTCTGTTTCTGGTCTGTCTGTCTGTCTGTCTGTCTGTCTGTGTCTGTCGCTCTCTCTCTCTCTCTCTCTCTCTCTCTCTCTGTACATTTTCCGTACAGACCTGCAACGGCAGGTATGAAAATTGACTGTTTCACGTGAACTACCTCTACCGTTGAAAAATAAAGTTTTCTTGATTCTTGATTCTCTCTCTCTCTCTCTCTCTCTCTCTCTCTCTTGCGCGCGGCGTAAAGCCCTAACTCTCTCTCTCTCTCTCTCTCTCCCCTACATTCTATTCGACGAAAATATTAAAAATGAATGCTATTCTCCATCACGAGAAGTGAATGCTTGAGCTTTCACACCACGTAATGGTTGATATCTTGAGTGTATGAGTGAATGCGCGAGATTTACGTGTGCGTGCGTTTTGGGTTCAGTTCACGGTTTTTCGAGCCACGCCATGCAAAGTTTTGTTTGTTTGTTGGTTGATGGTTGGTTGGTGTTTTTTTATTTTTTTTTATTTTGGCATTGTTTTGGGGTTGGCTGTTTGTGTGTGTGTGTGTGCCACTGTGTAAATTATGTACAACGCTAAAAATAAAATGCTTAACAATGTGAAAAGCTGTTCAAGCACGTACTTGATGATGGTCACGTGCTCACCACAGTCTGTGCTTCATCGGTAAAATAAGAAGAAGAAGAATGTGGATCTATTTGGCACCCAACCTCCAGTGAGTGAGTGAGTGACAAAGCGAGCGTTTGACTCATAAGCTGGTGGAGAAAGTCCGTGATTGAGTAAATGAGTGAGTGTTACCTTGATTCTTCCAAAATTGGTCGAGTGAGTGAGGTAGTGAGTCAGTGAGCGGTTTATTGGTAGACTGACTGACTGATTGACTGGCTGGCTGGTTCGTTCGTTCGTTGACTGACTGACTGACTGACTGGCTGATTGAATGAGTGATCGATTGATCGTTTTGATTGATTTGACTTACTGACTGACTGAACAACAGAATGCCCCATCACTCTAACCAAAAACAAAACCCACACACGCGCGCGCACGCACACACACACACACACACACACACACACACACACACACACACACACACAACCCCAGCAACAACAGCATTCTTTCTAACACAATAGCCTATGTGAATTCAATGCCGCTGACAGCGTTGTTCTTGTTGCAAAGTATCTGTAGCCTTCCTGCTGTGTGCTTGTAGCACTTGAGATTTGCCCATCGCCCACTCGAAAACAATAAAACTGGATTGTACGGTTTAAGAGGGGGATATCGAAACTGGTTTGTGACAAGTAATTTGTCACAAGTGTTGGGTTTTTTTTTTTTTTTTTTAGGTAATCTTGGATGAGTAATCTCCCCCCCCCTTCCCCCTTCTTCCCCCCCCCCCCCCCCCCCCGCAAAAAAAAGCGACATGAACATTCCATGTACCCTCCTTCTAGTCACGAGCTCAAGATAAAAATCAACTCAAATCAAACATACATTAATCACGATGCGTAAGCCTGAGGCTGTTGATCTGACGTCTCGTGTTTAACACTATGCGTACCAAGTACGCTCCGCAGGGGCCCTATTTCTCTTCCCAAGTATGAAAAATAAACGCAGTATGAAGAAAACAAAAGCAAAAAAAAAAAAGCAAAACTTGAATTAAAATGCAGGACGCGAGCAAAAATGGTTAAAAAAAGGGCGGTCGGTGGTCTAGTGGTTAAGACTTTGTCACCAATGCGAGACGTCAGGTTTGAGTCCCACTCGCGGTGAAGAATTTTTCTTTCTCGTATTGTGTTCATTCGGGCCGACCCACGCGGGTTCTCTCCAAAAAAAAGTATAAAGGAAGTGAAGAAGAGAAAAGTACACATATAAACATCAAAACGTACGTGGCACGCGGGGGAGAGAGAGAGAGAGAGAGAGAGAGAGAGAGAGGCCACATACGCAAAACAGGTATGATGAGCAGGGAATCCCCGTGAAACGTGCGAAATGAGTTAAACATCTTTAGGTTTATGGTGGGGGTGGGGGATGGGGGTGGAGGGAGCGGGATGTTTAACGCCGCTCTAAATGGCGCCCACACACTTGTGAGGACCTAGGAGACACCGAGCGTTTTCGAGAAATCGAGAGCAATAGAACTCCGATGCATTAGCGCAGTTGATTTGATCACGCAGTCAGTTCACTTTCATTTGGCGTCGGACGGACTTAGCACATGTGTCCGTGTTGCGTTTCACGCACACACAAACGTTTGTGTGATTTTTGAGTTTTTGAGTGTCTCGCGTAAGTATGCTATGATATTGCTACTCTGTCGTAAATCAAACTTATACTTTATTTGTGCATCCAGATAACTTGGAAGGTCGCCTGAAATGTACTGGTGCCTAATCCGACTTGTGTGTTAAAACAATAAAAGTTAGTATTAGGGGCGGTCGGTAGTCTAGTGGTTAAGAGACTTCACCACCAGTGCGGGAGGTCAGGTTCGAGTCTCACTGGGGACAAAGAAAGTTTTCCTTCTCGCACGTGGCACCGTTCATTCGGGTCGATCGTCGGGGGGTCTCTCCGGGTACTCCGGCTTCCTCCCCCTCTGCTTTGGAAATGTTTAGCCCACCAAATTTGAAAATAGATGCTATTCTAAATTCTGAAACATAAATAGCTGAGCTGACCCTTCGCACCACGTGATTGTAATGTGTTTATGTCCAGTGTGTGAGAAAATGCGTGATTCACGTGAGCGTGCGTGTTGGGTTCAGTTCGCGGCGCTTTGAGCCGATTCTAGAAATTGGGTAACGCGCCTATACAGTACTCATTATTATTATTATTATTATTATTATTATTAGCCACTTTGAGCGATATAAGCTGCTAGTCTCTTTGATGTCCCTCTCCTGTAATCGAGGGTCATTTATCCAACCATAGGAAAAAAATCAACACATTAATATCTCTGTGGTTGCTGGACCAGTATTTATATAATGATAGGACACACCTAACGCTGAATAACGCTCCATGAAAATATACACTTTAGCCGTACAAACAACAGTGCATGCGTGTCTCTCTGGAACGCTTTACCTGTCACCATTAGGGATCTTCCCACGCTGACTCAATTCAAAGCCCATTTAAAGACCTACCTCTTTAGGCAAGCTTTCGATCTGTAGTCCGACCACCGCTTTTTCATCAGCACTCGGTGTGTGTGTGTGTGTGTGTGTGTGTGTGTGTGTGTGTGTGTGTGTGTGTGTGTGTGTGTGTGTGTGTGTGTGAGCGCAAAGAGTGTTTCGTAGAAAACAGATAGGCGCTATATAAACTGTATTCATTATTATTATTTATTATTAAATGTCCCACGCTAACACTGCCATGTGAGGTTCGCCGTGCGCCATACGGGATCCCATTCTAACTTCCAGTCAAGTTCAGCTAGTAAACATCATCGTACAGGTTAGGTACGCTGCCACTTTTCTTACATTAGCCTGACGTTTTGCCCGTGCTTAGCCACCACGCAAAAGATGTAGCCACCAAAAAGTTTGTTCGCTTGGACCCCTAACCCATCATGTGACTTCCCCGATCACTCATGGGTTACCCGAAGTAGTCTCATTGTTGCTGTGAGAATACGCTTTGGCCGTTTGCTCCGCATGAAAGTTTGACGTACTATCTGACTGGCATAAAAGGGCAAATGCTACTATCGTTATGCTCAGCATATCGCTTTGAGCTGTTTTCGTGGTATCTATCATCACACCTCTTAGACACCTGGACAGTGGCAGCGTCTGTAATGCTGGCACTGAGCCAACAGAAGCGTACTCGATGACACCGAGTTATCTGAGCGCTCCAGTAGTGTAACAACAGTCGTAGAATTTGAATGTTCGACCGCTCGCGCAAAGTGTGAACAACAGCGTATCGCATTGAGAGCTGTACTAGTTAGTTAGTTACTTAGTTAGTTAGTTAGTTAGGGCTTAACGCCGCACAAACACGAAACTATTTCGCCGCTGTGAGAGCTGTACTAACAATCGCATATATATAGGCGCTTTATCCCAGATATTTGGGTCAAAACACTGCGAGCTAAGCTCAACACGCACGCACACGCTCACGTAAATCACACGCATTCTCTCAGACACTGAACATGAACACATTCCAATCACGTGTTGCGAAGGGCTAGCTCAGCATTTTCAGTTTTAGTAAGAATTATAGAATTGCATTTATTTCGATTTTTGTGGGCTGAACATTTCCAAATCATCATCATCATCATCATCATCATCATCATCATCATCATCATCATTTACAGATGATCGCCCGCTCCAATACTTGAATCTGCACGTCATCTCCGCACCAAAACAAAAATGGTTGCTTGAGTATGAGACCACAGCGAATTGGACCCTCGACTTTTAAGTGGTTCTTCAGGCATGTCATGCGGAAAAGATACCACAGAGTAGCCATAAACATGGCGTAGAGGTACAGAGACACCTTCTTCCTCGTCTGTTTCGTCATAGGATGGTTGCTCCTTTGACAGAGGAAAATCCTGGGTTGTGTGATTAGCCGGGAAGAGATAAAATTTGTTGTAAAAGGTTAGAATACGGCCAGAGGCAGACGGGATGGTGGCCAGGCTGATAAAAAGAAAGAGCGAAAACAGGAAAACTGCAGCTGGTAAAGTTTTGGTCTTATGTCACTAGTAGCATCCGGGGCATGTGGTAACACTTCCGCTAAATAATGATAATAATAATAATAATAATAGGGCGCCTATCCCCGGGGATCGAGCTCTAGGCGCCTTACATTCTAAAACCGAAGTTTTAAAAAAATTCACTCAGTGTACACTACGTAAAAACAACTAAAAAATAACCTAAAAAAAAAACTATTAAAAAAGTAAAAGAGCAGACACACACACACACACACACACACACACACACACACACACACACACACACACGCACACACACACACACGCACACACACACACACACACACACAACACGACTGAGTAGAAGTGATAAAGGATAGACAGAGACAATTAAAAACCAAGAACAAGTACCAGTGATAAAACCCAAAACAAAAGGATAGATTGGAATGAGCCAGAAAATATAGTACAGAATTTTGGCCACGTTTTAAGTTTGTGTGCAGAGTCAATAAAAAAAAAGGCAATCTGGGGCTTTTTGTTGGCTTGGTAAATGTTCATGCCAGGTGATAGTGAAAACAGTGAGAAATGAGCCTGGCATGTGCCAGTGGACTGTTTGTATTCATGCGCGGCTGGCACAAGAGCTAGCAGACGACAGAGGAATGAGGGAGTAGGTGGTGGGTGCTAGCATTGCCGAAAAGTGGAATATTGGAATTTTTAAGAATTTTCCCTGAACATGATGAGTCTTTGGCTGGTGGGGTCTTGCATTTTTTTATTTTTTTATTTTTTTTTTTTTTGGGGGGGGGGGGGGGGGGGATTTTAAATCATTTCTATCGTGTAATACACAGCGTTATGTTTACTAGGGATATATAGCATTTTCTTTGAAACCCGTATCTGTGTTGTGTAGCCTTTTAGTTTTTCCTCTGGCCGTGTGAAATGGACCTGTTTGTGTAATTTTATACCACAGTCACAACCGGACATGATTTGAATAGTGTTCAGCTAGACTGTTCAGTTATTAGGGTAGCTGTCCCTTCTTCCCCCCCCCTCCCCCCCCCCCCCATCATCTCAGTGCCCACCAAGGTCTCTGTTTTCAAGAGCAGTCTGAAAACGTTCCTTTTTTGCAAAGCCTTCCAGTAATTCCCTCAGCCGCGTGCTGGTCTTTGTTGCTTGAGCGGCGTGAGGCCACAAATAACTAACACCAGTCATTTTAACTAGTCAGTTTCACCAGTGTGTGTCCGTTCATCGTTGTATAATGTGCGTGAGTTGTGAGTGAGTGATAGGCGCATTGAGTTTTACTTAAAGAAATGCGCCCTACAAATACCATTTATTATTATTATTATTATTAAGGCCATCTCAAATCACGTTTTGCCGTGGCCTGGGACGTTAAACCCAACTAAGGGCCGCTGCTACACGTTGCCAGGATTGGTACTTGCAGGGCTGACAACGCTGGCAACCCTAATTAAATCGCTGGCTGCCAGCTGGCAAATCCCCCTTGCCGGTGCTGGCGCGGGAATAGAAAGCCGTTCTATTTTTCCTGGCAGCCAGCTAGCCACTGGCAGCCCCGTTACGGCACCGGCAAGGGGGATTTGCCAGCTGGCCGCCAGCGATTTAATTAAGCGCACGGTTACACGACTGCCAGTCTGCATGTTGCCGTACTCGGCTGCCTGCTGGCGGGCAACGGTTATGGCGCACACGCAGCCAGCGGCGTTGCAAGGTTTCGGCAGTGATTGGTCAGTTGGCTGTACGGGCTGCCTGTGGCAAGCTGGCTGCCAGGAAAAATAGAACGGCTTTCTATTCCCGCGCCGGCACCGGCAAGGGGGATTTGCCAGCTGGCAGCCAGCGATTTAATTAGGGTTGCCAGCGTTGCCAGCCCTGCAAGTACCAATCCTGGCAAGGTGTAGCAGCGGCCCTTAGGGTTGCCAGCGTTGCCAGCCCTGCAAGTACCAATCCTGGCAACGTGTAGCAGCGGCCCTAACCAACAACTTTCAGGGTTGCCGACGTCACAGAACCTTCAACACATTTGCCGAGTTTGAAGGCTTGTAGCTACAGAAAAATCAGCAATGGCTGACACGACGAACAGCTTTCTCAAGAGGGACAGCAAACAAAACTGCGGCATGTTTGAACGTGAAAGGGGGTGTCTCTCCGACACGCGGGAAAAGCGTTTTCCTTGACGACGCCAACGATAACAATAACAAAGGTGACGATAAAGAGGCAGGTATGAGGTACGCTGACGGAACACAGGAACAAGAGACATTCAGACACGGAGTGGAGACTACTTTCTTTGCCAGTGGCCATAAACAAGGAGAAGGTTTGTCTTCGCTCCCAGAATTCCACAACCAGTCTCATGCTGACGCAACGTGTGATAATTCTGACGAGGCCACAGAAACTGGAAATGTGACGTTAGGTTGTGGTAAACAAAACACCTCAATACAAGTCGATCGAACGAGAAACTTTGAACAAAGCAGGGACGCCATTGACGAATCCACCGACGAGCAAGGGGAAGTCACTCCAC